>JBBAGI010000143.1:0-125000 GCA_037127475.1 Arma custos | reverse complement strand
TACTGTTTGTGTAAGTTTGCATCGAGTACATATTTTCAGCAAGACATGTCCGGTCTAATCAGTTACATCATTACGTGAATTTCAAAAGATATACTTTGAATTTTTAAAGACGGAATTAAGTATTTTTTGTGAACGGTCCCAATCAGAGATACTATTAAAAACCAAAACAAGATATACTTAAATTTTAAACCTCCCTATTAAGTATAACTTGGTTCGATTTCCTCTAGCAACTTAGTATGAGACAATTTACCGACACTATCGACCCCTGAGGAAAGCTAGCCTAATTGTATACTTCATAAACTTAATTTAACAAATACACCTAATATAAATGAAAAACAATATTTTACCACGAAATTTCATTATAAAGGAATTTTAATTATAACACGAACAAGGTTGTTTAACAGTATTATATTTTTTTAATTAACCCTCTAAATGATGCTAAGCAAGTTTTTTAGAAAAGACCTTAAACAAAGTATTCTTGAACCAGCAGTTTTGCGAATTAAAGTGTAAGTCAAATGTTCTATCCAGAGCGTTAGAAGGTTGCCCTACACTGTGTACTGCATTCTGTAAGTGTCATGTAGGGGAGTATGAATTTTAAGGGTACTATATAGGTAAGTGTGCACCGAGTACATAGTTTCAGCAAGACATGACCGGTCTAATCAGTTTCATCATAACGTGAATTTAAAAACATATACTTTACATTTTTACAGACGGAATTAAGTATATTTTGTGAACGGTCCCAATCAGAGATACTATTAAAAACCAAAACAAGATATACTTAAATTTTAAACCTCCCTATTAAGTATAACTTGGTTCGATTTCCTCGAGCAACTCAGTATGAGACATTTACCGAGACTATTGAACCCTGAGGAAAGCTAGCCTAATTGCATACTTCATAAACTTAATTTAACAAATACACCTAATATAAATGAAAAACAATATTTTACTACAAAATTCTTTTATAAAGGATTTATAATTATGACACGAACAAGGTTGTTTAATAGTATTATATTTTTTTTATTAACCCTTTAAATGATGTTAAGCAAGATAGTTTAGCAAAGACCTTAAATAAAGTATTCTAGAGCCAGCAGTATTGTGAATTATGGTCTAAGTCAAATGTTCTATCCTGAGAGTTAGAAGGTTGCTCTACACAGAGTACTGCCTTCTGTTAGTGTCATGATGAGGAGTATAAAAGTTAAGGGTACTGTTTGTGTAAGTTTGCATCGAGTACTTATTTTCAAAAAGCCAGGACCGGTCTAATCAGTTTCATCATTACGTGAATTTAAAAAGATTTACTTTGAATTTTTAAAGACGGAATTAAGTATATTTTGTGAACGGTCCCAATCAGAGATACTATTAAAAACCAAAATAAGATATACTTAAATTTTAAACCTCTCTATTAAGTATAACTTGGTTCGATTTCCTCTAGCAACTCAGTATGAGACATTTACCGAGACTATCGACCCCTGAGGAAAGCTAGCCTAATTGTATACTTCATAAACTTAATTTAACAAATACACTTAATATAAATGAAAATCAATATTTTACCACGAAATTTCTTTATAAAGGATTTACCATTATGAAACGAACAAATTGACCAACAGTATTATTTTTTATTTTTAAACCATCTAAATGATGATAAGCAAGATAGTTTAGCAAAGACCTTAATTAAAGTATTCTAGAGCCAGCAGTATTGTGAATTATGGTCTAAGTCAAATGTTCTATCCAGAGCGTTAGAAGGTTGCCCTACACAGTGTACTGCCATCTGTTAGAGTCATGATGAGGAGTATTAAAGTTAAGGGTACTGTTTGTGTAAGTTTGCATCGAGAACTTACTTTCAAAAAGCCAGGACCGGTCTAATTAGTTTCATCATTACGTGAATTTAAAAAGATATACTTTGAATTTTTAAAGACGGAATTAAGTATTTTTTGTGAACGGTCCCAATCAGAGATACTATTAAAAACCAAAACAAGATATACTTAAATTTTAAACCTCTCTATTAAGTATAACTTGGTTCGATTTCCTCTAGCAACTCAGTATGAGACATTTACCGAGACTATCGACCCCTGAGGAAAGCTAGCCTAATTGTATACTTCATAAACTTAATTTAACAAATACACCTAATATAAATGAAAAACAATATTTTACCACGAAATTTCTTTATAAAGGATTTACCATTATGAAACGAACAAATTGACCAACAGTATTATTTTTTATTTTTAAACCATCTAAATGATGATAAGCAAGATAGTTTAGCAAAGACCTTAAATAAAGTATTCTAGAGCCAGCAGTATTGTGAATTATGGTCTAAGTCAAATGTTCTATCCAGAGCGTTAGAAGGTTGCCCTACACAGTGTACTGCCATCTGTTAGAGTCATGATGAGGAGTATTAAAGTTAAGGGTACTGTTTGTGTAAGTTTGCATCGAGAACTTACTTTCAAAAAGCCAGGACCGGTCTAATCAGTTTCATCATTACGTGAATTTAAAAAGATATACTTTGAATTTTTAAAGACGGAATTAAGTATTTTTTGTGAACGGTCCCAATCAGAGATACTATTAAAAACCAAAACAAGATATACTTAAATTTTAAACCTCTCTATTAAGTATAACTTGGTTCGATTTCCTCTAGCAACTCAGTATGAGACAATTTACTGAGACGATCGACCCCTGAGGAAAGCTAGTCTAGTCGCATACTTCATAAACTTAATTTAACAAATATACCTGATATAAATGAAAATCAATATTTCACCACGAAATTTCTTTTTAAAGGATTTACCATTATGAAACGAACAAATTGACCAACAGCATTTTATTTTATTTTTAAACCATCTAAATGATGATAAGCAAGATAGTTACCAAAGACCTTAAATAAAGTATTCTAGAGCCAGCAGTATTGTGAATTATGGTCTAAGTCAAATGTTCTATCCAGAGCGTTAGAAGGTTGCCCTACACAGTGTACTGCCATCTGTTAGAGTCATGATGAGGAGTATTAAAGTTAAGGGTACTGTTTGTGTAAGTTTGCATCGAGAACTTACTTTCAAAAAGCCAGGACCGGTCTAATCAGTTTCATCATTACTTGAATTTAAAAAGATATACTTTGAATTTTTAAAGACGGAATTAAGTATTTTTTGTGAAAGGTCCCAATCAAAGATACTATTCAAAACCAAAACAAGATATACTTAAATTTTAAACCTCTCTATTAAGTATAACTTGGTTCGATTTCCTCTAGCAACTCAGTATGAGACATTTACCGAGACTATCGACCCCTGAGGAAAGCTAGCCTAATTGTATACTTCATAAACTTAATTTAACAAATACACCTAATATAAATGAAAAACAATATTTTACCACGAAATTTCTTTATAAAGGATTTACCATTATGAAACGAACAAATTGACCAACAGTATTATTTTTTATATTTAAACCATCTAAATGATGATAAGCAAGATAGTTTAGCAAAGACCTTAAATAAAGTATTCTAGAGCCAGCAGTATTGTGAATTATGGTCTAAGTCAAATGTTCTATCCAGAGCGTTAGAAGGTTGTCCTACACAGTGTACTGCCATCTGTTAGAGTCATGATGAGGAGTATTAAAGTTAAGGGTACTGTTTGTGTAAGTTTGCATCGAGAACTTACTTTCAAAAAGCCACGACCGGTCTAATCAGTTTCATCATTACTTGAATTTAAAAAGATATACTTTGAATTTTTAAAGACGGATTAAGTATTTTATGTGAACGGTCCCAATCAGAGATACTATTAAAAACCAAAACAAGATATACTTAAACTTTAAACCTCTCTATTAAGTATAACTTGGTTCGATTTCCTCTAGCAACTCAGTATGAGACATTTACCGAGACTATTGACCCCTGAGGAAAGCTAGCCTAATTGCATACTTCATAAACTTAATTTAACAAATACACCTAATATAAATGAAAAACAATATTTTACTACAAAATTCTTTTATAAAGGATTTATAATTATGACACGAACAAGGTTGTTTAATAGTATTATATTTTTTTTATTAACTCTTTAAATAATGTTAAGCAAGATAGTTTAGCAAAGACCTTAAATAAAGTATTCTAGAGCCAGCAGTATTGTGAATTATGGTCTAAGTCAAATGTTCTATCCTGAGAGTTAGAAGGTTGCTCTACACAGAGTACTGCCTTCTGTTAGTGTCATGATGAGGAGTATAAAAGTCAAGGGTACTGTTTGTGTAAGTTTGCATCGAGTACTTATTTTCAAAAAGCCAGGACCGGTCTAATCAGTTTCATCATTACGTAAAATTAAAAAAGATATACTTTACATTTTTACAGACGGAATTAAGTATTTTTTGTGAACGCTCCCAATCAGAGATACTATTAAAAACCAAAACAAGATATACTTAAACTTTAAACCTCTCTATTAAGTATAACTTGGTTCGATTTCCTCTAGCAACTCAGTATGAGACAATTTACTGAGACGATCGACCCCTGAGGAAAGCTAGTCTAGTCGCATACTTCATAAACTTAATTTAACAAATATACCTGATATAAAAGAAAAACAATATTTTACCATGAAATTTCTTTTTAAAGGATTTACCATTATGAAACGAACAAATTGACCAACAGCATTTTATTTTATTTTTAAACCATCTAAATGATGATAAGCAAGATAGTTTAGCAAAGACCTTAAATAAAGTATTCTAGAGCCAGCAGTATTGTGAATTATGGTCTAAGTCAAATGTTCTATCCTGAGAGTTAGAAGGTTGCTCTACACAGAGTACTGCCTTCTGTTAGTGTCATGATGAGGAGTATAAAAGTTAAGGGTACTGTTTGTGTAAGTTTGCATCGAGTACTTATTTTCAAAAAGCCAGGACCGGTCTAATCAGTTTCATCATTACGTGAATTTAAAAAGATATACTTTGAATTTTTAAAGACGGAATTAAGTATATTTTGTGAACGGTCCCAATCAGAGATACTATTAAAAACCAAAATAAGATATACTTAAATTTTAAACCTCTCTATTAAGTATAACTTGGTTCGATTTCCTCTAGCAACTCAGTATGAGACATTTACCGAGACTATCGACCCCTGAGGAAAGCTACCCTAATTGTATACTTCATAAACTTAATTTAACAAATACACCTAATATAAATGAAAAACAATATTTTACCACGAAATTTCATTATAAAGGATTTTTAATTATGACACGAACAAGGTTGTTTAACAGTATTATATTTTTTTTATTAACCCTCTAAATGATGCTAAGCAAGTTTTTTAGAAAAGACCTTAAACAAAGTATTCTTGAACCAGCAGTATTGTGAATTATGGTCTAAGTCAAATGTTCTATCCTGAGAGTTAGAAGGTTGCTCTACACAGAGTACTGCCTTCTGTTAGTGTCATGATGAGGAGTATAAAAGTTAAGGGTACTGTTTGTGTAAGTTTGCATCGAGTACTTATTTTCAAAAAGCCAGGACCGGTCTAATCAGTTTCATCATTACGTGAATTTAAAAAGATTTACTTTGAATTTTTAAAGACGGAATTAAGTATATTTTGTGAACGGTCCCAATCAGAGATACTATTAAAAACCAAAATAAGATATACTTAAATTTTAAACCTCTCTATTAAGTATAACTTGGTTCGATTTCCTCTAGCAACTCAGTATGAGACATTTACCGAGACTATCGACCCCTGAGGAAAGCTAGCCTAATTGTATACTTCATAAACTTAATTTAACAAATACACTTAATATAAATGAAAATCAATATTTTACCACGAAATTTCTTTATAAAGGATTTACCATTATGAAACGAACAAATTGACCAACAGTATTATTTTTTATTTTTAAACCATCTAAATGATGATAAGCAAGATAGTTTAGCAAAGACCTTAATTAAAGTATTCTAGAGCCAGCAGTATTGTGAATTATGGTCTAAGTCAAATGTTCTATCCAGAGCGTTAGAAGGTTGCCCTACACAGTGTACTGCCATCTGTTAGAGTCATGATGAGGAGTATTAAAGTTAAGGGTACTGTTTGTGTAAGTTTGCATCGAGAACTTACTTTCAAAAAGCCAGGACCGGTCTAATTAGTTTCATCATTACGTGAATTTAAAAAGATATACTTTGAATTTTTAAAGACGGAATTAAGTATTTTTTGTGAACGGTCCCAATCAGAGATACTATTAAAAACCAAAACAAGATATACTTAAATTTTAAACCTCTCTATTAAGTATAACTTGGTTCGATTTCCTCTAGCAACTCAGTATGAGACATTTACCGAGACTATCGACCCCTGAGGAAAGCTAGCCTAATTGTATACTTCATAAACTTAATTTAACAAATACACCTAATATAAATGAAAAACAATATTTTACCACGAAATTTCTTTATAAAGGATTTACCATTATGAAACGAACAAATTGACCAACAGTATTATTTTTTATTTTTAAACCATCTAAATGATGATAAGCAAGATAGTTTAGCAAAGACCTTAAATAAAGTATTCTAGAGCCAGCAGTATTGTGAATTATGGTCTAAGTCAAATGTTCTATCCAGAGCGTTAGAAGGTTGCCCTACACAGTGTACTGCCATCTGTTAGAGTCATGATGAGGAGTATTAAAGTTAAGGGTACTGTTTGTGTAAGTTTGCATCGAGAACTTACTTTCAAAAAGCCAGGACCGGTCTAATCAGTTTCATCATTACGTGAATTTAAAAAGATATACTTTGAATTTTTAAAGACGGAATTAAGTATTTTTTGTGAACGGTCCCAATCAGAGATACTATTAAAAACCAAAACAAGATATACTTAAATTTTAAACCTCTCTATTAAGTATAACTTGGTTCGATTTCCTCTAGCAACTCAGTATGAGACAATTTACTGAGACGATCGACCCCTGAGGAAAGCTAGTCTAGTCGCATACTTCATAAACTTAATTTAACAAATATACCTGATATAAATGAAAATCAATATTTCACCACGAAATTTCTTTTTAAAGGATTTACCATTATGAAACGAACAAATTGACCAACAGCATTTTATTTTATTTTTAAACCATCTAAATGATGATAAGCAAGATAGTTACCAAAGACCTTAAATAAAGTATTCTAGAGCCAGCAGTATTGTGAATTATGGTCTAAGTCAAATGTTCTATCCAGAGCGTTAGAAGGTTGCCCTACACAGTGTACTGCCATCTGTTAGAGTCATGATGAGGAGTATTAAAGTTAAGGGTACTGTTTGTGTAAGTTTGCATCGAGAACTTACTTTCAAAAAGCCAGGACCGGTCTAATCAGTTTCATCATTACTTGAATTTAAAAAGATATACTTTGAATTTTTAAAGACGGAATTAAGTATTTTTTGTGAAAGGTCCCAATCAAAGATACTATTCAAAACCAAAACAAGATATACTTAAATTTTAAACCTCTCTATTAAGTATAACTTGGTTCGATTTCCTCTAGCAACTCAGTATGAGACATTTACCGAGACTATCGACCCCTGAGGAAAGCTAGCCTAATTGTATACTTCATAAACTTAATTTAACAAATACACCTAATATAAATGAAAAACAATATTTTACCACGAAATTTCTTTATAAAGGATTTACCATTATGAAACGAACAAATTGACCAACAGTATTATTTTTTATATTTAAACCATCTAAATGATGATAAGCAAGATAGTTTAGCAAAGACCTTAAATAAAGTATTCTAGAGCCAGCAGTATTGTGAATTATGGTCTAAGTCAAATGTTCTATCCAGAGCGTTAGAAGGTTGCCCTACACAGTGTACTGCCATCTGTTAGAGTCATGATGAGGAGTATTAAAGTTAAGGGTACTGTTTGTGTAAGTTTGCATCGAGAACTTACTTTCAAAAAGCCACGACCGGTCTAATCAGTTTCATCATTACTTGAATTTAAAAAGATATACTTTGAATTTTTAAAGACGGATTAAGTATTTTATGTGAACGGTCCCAATCAGAGATACTATTAAAAACCAAAACAAGATATACTTAAACTTTAAACCTCTCTATTAAGTATAACTTGGTTCGATTTCCTCTAGCAACTCAGTATGAGACATTTACCGAGACTATTGACCCCTGAGGAAAGCTAGCCTAATTGCATACTTCATAAACTTAATTTAACAAATACACCTAATATAAATGAAAAACAATATTTTACTACAAAATTCTTTTATAAAGGATTTATAATTATGACACGAACAAGGTTGTTTAATAGTATTATATTTTTTTTATTAACTCTTTAAATAATGTTAAGCAAGATAGTTTAGCAAAGACCTTAAATAAAGTATTCTAGAGCCAGCAGTATTGTGAATTATGGTCTAAGTCAAATGTTCTATCCTGAGAGTTAGAAGGTTGCTCTACACAGAGTACTGCCTTCTGTTAGTGTCATGATGAGGAGTATAAAAGTCAAGGGTACTGTTTGTGTAAGTTTGCATCGAGTACTTATTTTCAAAAAGCCAGGACCGGTCTAATCAGTTTCATCATTACGTAAAATTAAAAAAGATATACTTTACATTTTTACAGACGGAATTAAGTATTTTTTGTGAACGCTCCCAATCAGAGATACTATTAAAAACCAAAACAAGATATACTTAAACTTTAAACCTCTCTATTAAGTATAACTTGGTTCGATTTCCTCTAGCAACTCAGTATGAGACAATTTACTGAGACGATCGACCCCTGAGGAAAGCTAGTCTAGTCGCATACTTCATAAACTTAATTTAACAAATATACCTGATATAAATGAAAATCAATATTTCACCACGAAATTTCTTTTTAAAGGATTTACCATTATGAAACGAACAAATTGACCAACAGCATTTTATTTTATTTTTAAACCATCTAAATGATGATAAGCAAGATAGTTACCAAAGACCTTAAATAAAGTATTCTAGAGCCAGCAGTATTGTGAATTATGGTCTAAGTCAAATGTTCTATCCAGAGCGTTAGAAGGTTGCCCTACACAGTGTACTGCCATCTGTTAGAGTCATGATGAGGAGTATTAAAGTTAAGGGTACTGTTTGTGTAAGTTTGCATCGAGAACTTACTTTCAAAAAGCCAGGACCGGTCTAATCAGTTTCATCATTACTTGAATTTAAAAAGATATACTTTGAATTTTTAAAGACGGAATTAAGTATTTTTTGTGAAAGGTCCCAATCAAAGATACTATTCAAAACCAAAACAAGATATACTTAAATTTTAAACCTCTCTATTAAGTATAACTTGGTTCGATTTCCTCTAGCAACTCAGTATGAGACATTTACCGAGACTATCGACCCCTGAGGAAAGCTAGCCTAATTGTATACTTCATAAACTTAATTTAACAAATACACCTAATATAAATGAAAAACAATATTTTACCACGAAATTTCTTTATAAAGGATTTACCATTATGAAACGAACAAATTGACCAACAGTATTATTTTTTATATTTAAACCATCTAAATGATGATAAGCAAGATAGTTTAGCAAAGACCTTAAATAAAGTATTCTAGAGCCAGCAGTATTGTGAATTATGGTCTAAGTCAAATGTTCTATCCAGAGCGTTAGAAGGTTGCCCTACACAGTGTACTGCCATCTGTTAGAGTCATGATGAGGAGTATTAAAGTTAAGGGTACTGTTTGTGTAAGTTTGCATCGAGAACTTACTTTCAAAAAGCCACGACCGGTCTAATCAGTTTCATCATTACTTGAATTTAAAAAGATATACTTTGAATTTTTAAAGACGGATTAAGTATTTTATGTGAACGGTCCCAATCAGAGATACTATTAAAAACCAAAACAAGATATACTTAAACTTTAAACCTCTCTATTAAGTATAACTTGGTTCGATTTCCTCTAGCAACTCAGTATGAGACATTTACCGAGACTATTGACCCCTGAGGAAAGCTAGCCTAATTGCATACTTCATAAACTTAATTTAACAAATACACCTAATATAAATGAAAAACAATATTTTACTACAAAATTCTTTTATAAAGGATTTATAATTATGACACGAACAAGGTTGTTTAATAGTATTATATTTTTTTTATTAACTCTTTAAATAATGTTAAGCAAGATAGTTTAGCAAAGACCTTAAATAAAGTATTCTAGAGCCAGCAGTATTGTGAATTATGGTCTAAGTCAAATGTTCTATCCTGAGAGTTAGAAGGTTGCTCTACACAGAGTACTGCCTTCTGTTAGTGTCATGATGAGGAGTATAAAAGTCAAGGGTACTGTTTGTGTAAGTTTGCATCGAGTACTTATTTTCAAAAAGCCAGGACCGGTCTAATCAGTTTCATCATTACGTAAAATTAAAAAAGATATACTTTACATTTTTACAGACGGAATTAAGTATTTTTTGTGAACGCTCCCAATCAGAGATACTATTAAAAACCAAAACAAGATATACTTAAACTTTAAACCTCTCTATTAAGTATAACTTGGTTCGATTTCCTCTAGCAACTCAGTATGAGACAATTTACTGAGACGATCGACCCCTGAGGAAAGCTAGTCTAGTCGCATACTTCATAAACTTAATTTAACAAATATACCTGATATAAAAGAAAAACAATATTTTACCATGAAATTTCTTTTTAAAGGATTTACCATTATGAAACGAACAAATTGACCAACAGCATTTTATTTTATTTTTAAACCATCTAAATGATGATAAGCAAGATAGTTTAGCAAAGACCTTAAATAAAGTATTCTAGAGCCAGCAGTATTGTGAATTATGGTCTAAGTCAAATGTTCTATCCTGAGAGTTAGAAGGTTGCTCTACACAGAGTACTGCCTTCTGTTAGTGTCATGATGAGGAGTATAAAAGTTAAGGGTACTGTTTGTGTAAGTTTGCATCGAGTACTTATTTTCAAAAAGCCAGGACCGGTCTAATCAGTTTCATCATTACGTGAATTTAAAAAGATATACTTTGAATTTTTAAAGACGGAATTAAGTATATTTTGTGAACGGTCCCAATCAGAGATACTATTAAAAACCAAAATAAGATATACTTAAATTTTAAACCTCTCTATTAAGTATAACTTGGTTCGATTTCCTCTAGCAACTCAGTATGAGACATTTACCGAGACTATCGACCCCTGAGGAAAGCTACCCTAATTGTATACTTCATAAACTTAATTTAACAAATACACCTAATATAAATGAAAAACAATATTTTACCACGAAATTTCATTATAAAGGATTTTTAATTATGACACGAACAAGGTTGTTTAACAGTATTATATTTTTTTTATTAACCCTCTAAATGATGCTAAGCAAGTTTTTTAGAAAAGACCTTAAACAAAGTATTCTTGAACCAGCAGTATTGTGAATTATGGTCTAAGTCAAATGTTCTATCCTGAGAGTTAGAAGGTTGCTCTACACAGAGTACTGCCTTCTGTTAGTGTCATGATGAGGAGTATAAAAGTTAAGGGTACTGTTTGTGTAAGTTTGCAACGAGTACTTATTTTCAATAAGCCAGGACGGGTCTAATCAGTTTCATCATTATGTGAATTTCAAAAGATATACTTTGAATTTTTAAAGACGGAATTAAGTATTTTTTGTGAACGGTCCCAATCAGAGATACTATTAAAAACCAAAACAAGATATACTTAAACTTTAAACCTCTCTATTAAGTATAACTTGGTTCGATTTCCTCTAGCAACTCAATATGAGACATTTACCGAGACTATTGACCCCTGAGGAAAACTAGCCTAATTGCATACTTCATAAACTTAATTTAACAAATACACCTAATATAAATGAAAAACAATATTTTACTACAAAATTCTTTTATAAAGGATTTATAATTATGACACGAACAAATTGACCAACAGTATTATTTTTTATTTTTAAAACATCTAAATGATGATAAGCAAGATAGTTTAGCAAAGACCTTAAATAAAGTATTCTAGAGCCAGCAGTATTGTGAATTATGGTCTAAGTCAAATGTTCTATCCTGAGAGTTAGAAGGTTGCTCCACACAGAGTACTGCCTTCTGTTAGTGTCATGATGAGGAGTATAAAAGTTAAGGGTACTGTTTGTGTAAGTTTGCATCGAGTACTTATTTTCAAAAAGCCAGGACCGGTCTAATCAGTTTCATCATTACTTGAATTTAAAAAGATATACTTTACATTTTTACAGACGGAATTAAGTATTTTTTGTGAACGCTCCCAATCATAGATACTATTAAAAACCAAAACAAGATATACTTAAATTTTAAACCTCTCTATTAAGTATAACTTGGTTCGATTTCCTCTAGCAACTCAGTATGAGACAATTTAACGAGACTATCGACCCCTGAGGAAAGCTAGTCTAGTCGCATACTTCATAAACTTAAATTAACAAATATACCTAATATAAATGAAAATCAATATTTTACCACGAAATTTCTTTATAAAATATTTACCATTATGAAACGAACAAATTGACCAACAGCATTTTATTTTATTTTTAAACCATCTAAATGATGATAAGCAAGATAGTTTAGCAAAGACCTTAAATAAAGTATTCTAGAGCCAGCAGTATTGTGAATTATGGTCTAAGTCAAATGTTCTATCCTGAGAGTTAGAAGGTTGCTCCACACAGAGTACTGCCTTCTGTTAGTGTCATGATGAGGAGTATAAAAGTTAAGGGTACTGTTTGTGTAAGTTTGCATCGAGTACTTATTTTCAAAAAGCCAGGACCGGTCTAATCAGTTTCATCATTACTTGAATTTAAAAAGATATACTTTACATTTTTACAGACGGAATTAGGTATTTTTTGTGAATGGTCCCAATCAGAGATACTATAAAAAACCAAAACAAGATATACTTAAATTTTAAACCTCCCTATTAAGTATAACTTGGTTCGATTTCCTCTAGCAACTCAGTATGAGACAATTTACTGAGACTATCGACCCCTGAGGAAAGCTAGTCTAGTCGCATACTTCATAAACTTAAATTAACAAATATACCTAATATAAATGAAAATCAATATTTTACCACGAAATTTCTTTTTAAAGGATTTACCATTATGAAACGAACAAATTGACCAACAGCATTTTATTTTAGTTTTAAACCATCTAAATGATGATAAGCAAGATAGTTTAGCAAAGACCTTAAATAAAGTATTCTAGAGCCAGCAGTATTGTGAATTATGGTCTAAGTCAAATGTTCTATCCTGAGAGTTAGAAGGTTGCTCCACACAGAGTACTGCCTTCTGTTAGTGTCATGATGAGGAGTATAAAAGTCAAGGGTACTGTTTGTGTAAGTTTGCATCGAGTACTTATTTTCAAAAAGCCAGGACCGGTCTAATCAGTTTCATCATTACGTAAATTTAAAAAGATATACTTTGAATTTTTAAAGACGGAATTAAGTACATTTTGTGAACGCTCCCAATCAGAGATACTATTAAAAACCAAAACAAGATATACTTAAACTTTAAACCTCTCTATTAAGTATAACTTGGTTCGATTTCCTCTAGCAACTCAGTATGAGACAATTTAACGAGACTATCGACCCCTGAGGAAAGCTAGTCTGGTCGCATACTTCATAAACTTAATTTAACAAATATACCTGATATAAAAGAAAAACAATATTTTACCAAGAAATTTCTTTATTAAGGGTTTACCATTATGAAACGAACAAATTGACCAACAGTATTATTTTTTCTTTTTAAACCATCTAAATGATGATAATCAAGATAGTTTAGCAAAGATCTTAAATAAAGTATTCTAGAGCCAGCAGTATTGTGAATTATGGTCCAAGTCAAATGTTCTATCCTGAGAGTTAGAAGGTTGCTCTACACAGAGTACTGCCTTCTGTTAGTGTCATGATGAGGAGTATAAAAGTTAAGGGTACTGTTTGTGTAAGTTTGCATCGAGTACTTATTTTCAAAAAGCCAGGACCGGTCTAATAAGTTTCATCATTACGTGAAATTAAAAAAGATATACTTTACATTTTTACAGACGGAATTAAGTATTTTTTGTGAACGCTCCCAATCAGAGATACTATTAAAAACCAAAACAAGATATACTTAAATTTTAAACCTCTCTATTAAGTATAACTTGGTTCGATTTCCTCTAGCAACTCAGTATGAGACAATTTACTGAGACGATCGACCCCTGAGGAAAGCTAGTCTAGTCGCATACTTCATAAACTTAATTTAACAAATATACCTGATATAAAAGAAAAACAATATTTTACCATGAAATTTCTTTTTAAAGGATTTACCATTATGAAACGAACAAATTGACCAACAGCATTTTATTTTATTTTTAAACCATCTAAATGATGATAAGCAAGATAGTTTAGCAAAGACCTTAAATAAAGTATTCTAGAGCCAGCAGTATTGTGAATTATGGTCTAAGTCAAATGTTCTATCCTGAGAGTTAGAAGGTTGCTCTACACAGAGTACTGCCTTCTGTTAGTGTCATGATGAGGAGTATAAAAGTTAAGGGTACTGTTTGTGTAAGTTTGCATCGAGTACTTATTTTCAAAAAGCCAGGACCGGTCTAATCAGTTTCATCATTACGTGAATTTAAAAAGATATACTTTGAATTTTTAAAGACGGAATTAAGTATATTTTGTGAACGGTCCCAATCAGAGATACTATTAATAACCAAAATAAGATATACTTAAATTTTAAACCTCTCTATTAAGTATAACTTGGTTCGATTTCCTCTAGCAACTCAGTATGAGACATTTACCGAGACTATCGACCCCTGAGGAAAGCTACCCTAATTGTATACTTCATAAACTTAATTTAACAAATACACCTAATATAAATGAAAAACAATATTTTACCACGAAATTTCATTATAAAGGATTTTTAATTATGACACGAACAAGGTTGTTTAACAGTATTATATTTTTTTTATTAACCCTCTAAATGATGCTAAGCAAGTTTTTTAGAAAAGACCTTAAACAAAGTATTCTTGAACCAGCAGTATTGTGAATTATGGTCTAAGTCAAATGTTCTATCCTGAGAGTTAGAAGGTTGCTCTACACAGAGTACTGCCTTCTGTTAGTGTCATGATGAGGAGTATAAAAGTTAAGGGTACTGTTTGTGTAAGTTTGCAACGAGTACTTATTTTCAATAAGCCAGGACGGGTCTAATCAGTTTCATCATTATGTGAATTTCAAAAGATATACTTT
The DNA here is from genome assembly GCA_037127475.1 of Arma custos. Lineage (NCBI taxonomy): Eukaryota > Metazoa > Arthropoda > Insecta > Hemiptera > Pentatomidae > Arma > Arma custos. The sequence continues at coordinate 109,891 of JBBAGI010000143.1, read as the reverse complement.
GAATTTTTAAAGACGGAATTAAGTATTTTTTGTGAACGGTCCCAATCAGAGATACTATTAAAAACCAAAACAAGATATACTTAAACTTTAAACCTCTCTATTAAGTATAACTTGGTTCGATTTCCTCTAGCAAATCAATATGAGACATTTACCGAGACTATTGACCCCTGAGGAAAGCTAGCCTAATTGCATACTTCATAAACTTAATTTAACAAATACACCTAATATAAATGAAAAACAATATTTTACTACAAAATTCTTTTATAAAGGATTTATAATTATGACACGAACAAATTGACCAACAGTATTATTTTTTATTTTTAAAACATCTAAATGATGATAAGCAAGATAGTTTAGCAAAGACCTTAAATAAAGTATTCTAGAGCCAGCAGTATTGTGAATTATGGTCTAAGTCAAATGTTCTATCCTGAGAGTTAGAAGGTTGCTCCACACAGAGTACTGCCTTCTGTTAGTGTCATGATGAGGAGTATAAAAGTTAAGGGTACTGTTTGTGTAAGTTTGCATCGAGTACTTATTTTCAAAAAGCCAGGACCGGTCTAATCAGTTTCATCATTACGTGAATTTAAAAAGATATACTTTGAATTTTTAAAGACGGAATTAAGTATATTTTGTGAACGGTCCCAATCAGAGATACTATTAAAAACCAAAATAAGATATACTTAAATTTTAAACCTCTCTATTAAGTATAACTTGGTTCGATTTCCTCTAGCAACTCAGTATGAGACATTTACCGACACTATCGACCCCTGAGGAAAGCTACCCTAATTGTATACTTCATAAACTTAATTTAACAAATACACCCAATATAAATGAAAAACAATATTTTACCACGAAATTTCATTATAAAGGATTTTTAATTATGACACGAACAAGGTTGTTTAACAGTATTATATTTTTTTTATTAACCCTCTAAATGATGCTAAGCAAGTTTTTTAGAAAAGACCTTAAACAAAGTATTCTTGAACCAGCAGTATTGTGAATTATGGTCTAAGTCAAATGTTCTATCCTGAGAGTTAGAAGGTTGCTCTACACAGAGTACTGCCTTCTGTTAGTGTCATGATGAGGAGTATAAAAGTTAAGGGTACTGTTTGTGTAAGTTTGCATCGAGTACTTATTTTCAATAAGCCAGGACGGGTCTAATCAGTTTCATCATTATGTGAATTTCAAAAGATATACTTTGAATTTTTAAAGACGGAATTAAGTATTTTTTGTGAACGGTCCCAATCAGAGATACTATTAAAAACCAAAACAAGATATACTTAAACTTTAAACCTCTCTATTAAGTATAACTTGGTTCGATTTCCTCTAGCAACTCAGTATGAGACATTTACCGAGACTATTGAACCCTGAGGAAAGCTAGCCTAATTGCATACTTCATAAACTTAATTTAACAAATACACCTAATATAAATGAAAAACAATATTTTACTACAAAATTCTTTTATAAAGGATTTATAATTATGACACGAACAAGGTTGTTTAATAGTATTATATTTTTTTTATTAACTCTTTAAATGATGTTAAGCAAGATAGTTTAGCAAAGACCTTAAATAAAGTATTCTAGAGCCAGCAGTATTGTGAATTATGGTCTAAGTCAAATGTTCTATCCTGAGAGTTAGAAGGTTGCTCTACACAGAGTACTGCCTTCTGTTAGTGTCATGATGAGGAGTATAAAAGTTAAGGGTACTGTTTGTGTAAGTTTGCATCGGGTACTTATTTTCAAAAAGCCAGGACCGGTCTAATCAGTTTCATCATTACGTGAATTTAAAAAGATATACTTTGAATTTTTAAAGACGGAATTAAGTATATTTTGTGAACGGTCCCAATCAGAGATACTATTAAAAACCAAAATAAGATATACTTAAATTTTAAACCTCTCTATTAAGTATAACTTGGTTCGATTTCCTCTAGCAACTCAGTATGAGACATTTACCGTGACTATCGACCCCTGAGGAAAGCTAGCCTAATTGTATACTTCATAAACTTAATTTAACAAATACACCTAATATAAATGAAAAACAATATTTTACCACGAAATTTCTTTATAAAGGATTTACCATTATGAAACGAACAAATTGACCAACAGTATTATTTTTTATTTTTAAACCATCTAAATGATGATAAGCAAGATAGTTTAGCAAAGACCTTAAATAAAGTATTCTAGAGCCAGCAGTATTGTGAATTATGGTCTAAGTCAAATGTTCTATCCAGAGCGTTAGAAGGTTGCCCTACACAGTGTACTGCCATCTGTTAGAGTCATGATGAGGAGTATTAAAGTTAAGGGTACTGTTTGTGTAAGTTTGCATCGAGAACTTACTTTCAAAAAGCCAGGATCGGTCTAATCAGTTTCATCATTACGTGAATTTAAAAAGATATACTTTGAATTTTTAAAGACGGAATTAAGTATTTTTTGTGAACGGTCCCAATCAGAGATACTATTAAAAACCAAAACAAGATATACTTAAATTTTAAACCTCTCTATTAAGTATAACTTGGTTCGATTTCCTCTAGCAACTCAGTATGAGACAATTTAACGAGACTATCGACCCCTGAGGAAAGCTAGTCTAGTCGCATACTTCATAAACTTAAATTAACAAATATACCTAATATAAATGAAAATCAATATTTTACCACGAAATTTCTTTATAAAGGATTTACCATTATGAAACGAACAAATTGACCAGCAGCATTTTATTTTATTCTTAAACCATCTAAATGATGATAATCAAGATAGTTTAGCAAATACCTTAAATAAAGTATTCTAGAGCCAGCAGTATTGTGAATTATGGTCTAAGTCAAATGTTCTATCCTGAGAGTTAGAAGGTTGCTCTACACAGAGTACTGCCTTCTGTTAGTGTCATGATGAGGATTATAAAAGTTAAGGGTACTGTTTGTGTAAGTTTGCATCGAGTACTTATTTTCAAAAAGCCAGGACCGGTCTAATCAGTTTCATCATTACGTGAATTTAAAAAGATATACTTTGAATTTTTAAAGACGGAATTAAGTATATTTTGTGAACGGTCCCAATCAGAGATACTATTAAAAACCAAAACAAGATATACTTAAATTTTAAACCTCTCTATTAAGTATAACTTGGTTCGATTTCCTCTAGCAACTCAGTATGAGACTATTTACCGAGACTATCGACCCTTGAGGAAAGCTAGCCCAATTGCATACTTCATAAACTTAATTTAACAAATATACCTGATATAAAAGAAAAACAATATTTTACCAAGAAATTTCTTTATTAAGGGTTTACCATTATGAAACGAACAAATTGACCAACAGTATTATTTTTTCTTTTTATACCATCTAAATGATGATTATCAAGATAGTTTAGCAAATACCTTAAATAAAGTATTCTAGAGCCAGCAGTATTGTGAATTATGGTCTAAGTCAAAGGTTTATCCTGAGAGTTAGAAGGTTGCTCTACACAGAGTACTGCCTTCTGTTAGTGTCATGATGAGGAGTGTAAAAGTTAAGGGTACTGTTTGTGTAAGTTTGCATCGAGTACTTATTTTCAAAAAGCCTGGACCGGTGTAATCAGTTTCATCATTACGTGAATTTAAAAAGATATACTTTACATTTTTACAGACGGATTAAGTATTTATGTGAACGGTCCCAATCAGAGATACTATTAAAAACCAAAACAAGATATACTTAAATTTTAAACCTCTCTATTAAGTATAACTTGGTTCGATTTCCTCTAGCAACTCAGTATGAGACAATTTAACGAGACTATCGACCCCTGAGGAAAGCTAGTCTAGTCGCATACTTCATAAACTTAAATTAACAAATATACCTAATATAAATGAAAATCAATATTTTACCAAGAAATTTCTTTATAAAGGATTTACCATTATGAAACGAACAAATTGACCAACAGTATTATTTTTTATTTTTAAAGCATCTAACTGATGATAAGCAAGATAGTTACCAAAGACCTTAAATAAAGTATTCTAGAGCCAGCAGTATTGTGAATTATGGTCTAAGTCAAATGTTCTATCCAGAGCGTTAGAAGGTTGCCCTACACAGTGTACTGCCATCTGTTAGAGTCATGATGAGGAGTATTAAAGTTAAGGGTACTGTTTGTGTAAGTTTGCATCGAGAACTTACTTTCAAAAAGCCAGGACCGGTCTAATCAGTTTCATCATTACTTGAATTTAAAAAGATATACTTTGAATTTTTAAAGACGGAATTAAGTATTTTTTGTGAACGGTCCCAATCAGAGATACTATTAAAAACCAAAACAAGATATACTTAAATTTTAAACCTCTCTATTAAGTATAACTTGGTTCGATTTCCTCTAGCAACTCAGTATGAGACAATTTAACGAGGCTATCGACCCCTGAGGAAAGCTAGTCTAGTCGCATACTTCATAAACTTAAATTAACAAATATACCTAATATAAATGAAAATCAATATTTTACCACGAAATTTCTTTATAAAGGATTTACCATTATGAAACGAACAAATTGACCAACAGCATTTTATTTTATTTTTAAACCATCTAAATGATGATAAGCATGATAGTTTAGCAAAGACCTTAAATAAAGTATTCTAGAGCCAGCAGTATTGTGAATTATGGTCTAAGTCAAATGTTCTATCCTGAGAGTTAGAAGGTTGCTCTACACAGAGTACTGCCTTCTGTTAGTGTCATGATGAGGAGTATAAAAGTTAAGGGTACTGTTTGTGTAAGTTTGCATCGAGTACTTATTTTCAAAAAGCCTGGACCGGTGTAATCAGTTTCATCATTACGTGAATTTAAAAAGATATACTTTACATTTTTACAGACGGAATTAAGTATTTTTTGTGAACGGTCCCAATCAGAGATACTATTAAAAACCAAAACAAGATATACTTAAATTTTAAACCTCTCTATTAAGTATAACTTGGTTCGATTTCCTCTAGCAACTCAGTATGAGACAATTTAACGAGACTATCGACCCCTGAGGAAAGCTAGTCTAGTCGCATACTTCATAAACTTAAATTAACAAATATACCTAATATAAATGAAAATCAATATTTTACCACGAAATTTCTTTTTAAAGGATTTACCATTATGAAACGAACAAATTGACCAACAGCATTTTAAGGAAGAAATAGTTGGGGGTGCAGTCAAAGAAAACACCAAAATAAGAAAAACTTATTTATTTTCAAAACTTATTCTTATTTTGGTGTTTTCTTTGACTGCACCCCCAACTATTTCTTCCTTAAATTAGAAGATACAGTCGACCAATTCTTCTCTAACAACAGCATTTTATTTTATTTTTAAACCATCTAAATGATGATAAGCAAGATAGTTTAGCAAAGACCTTAAATAAAGTATTCTAGAGCCAGCAGTATTGTGAATTATGGTCTAAGTCAAATGTTCTATCCTGAGAGTTAGAAGGTTGCTCTACACAGAGTACTGCCTTCTGTTAGTGTCATGATGAGGATTATAAAAGTTAAGGGTACTGTTTGTGTAAGTTTGCATCGAGTACTTATTTTCAAAAAGCCAGGACCGGTCTAATCAGTTTCATCATTACGTGAATTTAAAAAGATATACTTTGAATTTTTAAAGACGGAATTAAGTATATTTTGTGAACGGTCCCAATCAGAGATACTATTAAAAACCAAAACAAGATATACTTAAATTTTAAACCTCTCTATTAAGTATAACTTGGTTCGATTTCCTCTAGCAACTCAGTATGAGACTATTTACCGAGACTATCGACCCTTGAGGAAAGCTAGCCCAATTGCATACTTCATAAACTTAATTTAACAAATATACCTGATATAAAAGAAAAACAATATTTTACCAAGAAATTTCTTTATTAAGGGTTTACCATTATGAAACGAACAAATTGACCAACAGTATTATTTTTTCTTTTTATACCATCTAAATGATGATTATCAAGATAGTTTAGCAAATACCTTAAATAAAGTATTCTAGAGCCAGCAGTATTGTGAATTATGGTCTAAGTCAAAGGTTTATCCTGAGAGTTAGAAGGTTGCTCTACACAGAGTACTGCCTTCTGTTAGTGTCATGATGAGGAGTGTAAAAGTTAAGGGTACTGTTTGTGTAAGTTTGCATCGAGTACTTATTTTCAAAAAGCCTGGACCGGTGTAATCAGTTTCATCATTACGTGAATTTAAAAAGATATACTTTACATTTTTACAGACGGAATTAAGTATTTATGTGAACGGTCCCAATCAGAGATACTATTAAAAACCAAAACAAGATATACTTAAATTTTAAACCTCTCTATTAAGTATAACTTGGTTCGATTTCCTCTAGCAACTCAGTATGAGACAATTTAACGAGACTATCGACCCCTGAGGAAAGCTAGTCTAGTCGCATACTTCATAAACTTAAATTAACAAATATACCTAATATAAATGAAAATCAATATTTTACCAAGAAATTTCTTTATAAAGGATTTACCATTATGAAACGAACAAATTGACCAACAGTATTATTTTTTATTTTTAAAGCATCTAACTGATGATAAGCAAGATAGTTACCAAAGACCTTAAATAAAGTATTCTAGAGCCAGCAGTATTGTGAATTATGGTCTAAGTCAAATGTTCTATCCAGAGCGTTAGAAGGTTGCCCTACACAGTGTACTGCCATCTGTTAGAGTCATGATGAGGAGTATTAAAGTTAAGGGTACTGTTTGTGTAAGTTTGCATCGAGAACTTACTTTCAAAAAGCCAGGACCGGTCTAATCAGTTTCATCATTACTTGAATTTAAAAAGATATACTTTGAATTTTTAAAGACGGAATTAAGTATTTTTTGTGAACGGTCCCAATCAGAGATACTATTAAAAACCAAAACAAGATATACTTAAATTTTAAACCTCTCTATTAAGTATAACTTGGTTCGATTTCCTCTAGCAACTCAGTATGAGACAATTTAACGAGGCTATCGACCCCTGAGGAAAGCTAGTCTAGTCGCATACTTCATAAACTTAAATTAACAAATATACCTAATATAAATGAAAATCAATATTTTACCACGAAATTTCTTTATAAAGGATTTACCATTATGAAACGAACAAATTGACCAACAGCATTTTATTTTATTTTTAAACCATCTAAATGATGATAAGCATGATAGTTTAGCAAAGACCTTAAATAAAGTATTCTAGAGCCAGCAGTATTGTGAATTATGGTCTAAGTCAAATGTTCTATCCTGAGAGTTAGAAGGTTGCTCTACACAGAGTACTGCCTTCTGTTAGTGTCATGATGAGGAGTATAAAAGTTAAGGGTACTGTTTGTGTAAGTTTGCATCGAGTACTTATTTTCAAAAAGCCTGGACCGGTGTAATCAGTTTCATCATTACGTGAATTTAAAAAGATATACTTTACATTTTTACAGACGGAATTAAGTATTTTTTGTGAACGGTCCCAATCAGAGATACTATTAAAAACCAAAACAAGATATACTTAAATTTTAAACCTCTCTATTAAGTATAACTTGGTTCGATTTCCTCTAGCAACTCAGTATGAGACAATTTAACGAGACTATCGACCCCTGAGGAAAGCTAGTCTAGTCGCATACTTCATAAACTTAAATTAACAAATATACCTAATATAAATGAAAATCAATATTTTACCACGAAATTTCTTTTTAAAGGATTTACCATTATGAAACGAACAAATTGACCAACAGCATTTTAAGGAAGAAATAGTTGGGGGTGCAGTCAAAGAAAACACCAAAATAAGAAAAACTTATTTATTTTCAAAACTTATTCTTATTTTGGTGTTTTCTTTGACTGCACCCCCAACTATTTCTTCCTTAAATTAGAAGATACAGTCGACCAATTCTTCTCTAACAACAGCATTTTATTTTATTTTTAAACCATCTAAATGATGATAAGCAAGATAGTTTAGCAAAGACCTTAAATAAAGTATTCTAGAGCCAGCAGTATTGTGAATTATGGTCTAAGTCAAATGTTCTAGCCTGAGAGTTAGAAGGTTGCTCTACACAGAGTACTGCCTTCTGTTAGTGTCATGATGAGGAGTATAAAAGTCAAGGGTACTGTTTGTGTAAGTTTGCATCGAGTACTTATTTTCAAAAAGCCAGGACCGGTCTAATCAGTTTCATCATTACGTAAATTTAAAAAGATATACTTTGAATTTTTAAAGACGGAATTAAGTACATTTTGTGAAGGCTCCCAATCAGAGATACTATTAAAAACCAAAACAAGATATACTTAAACTTTAAACCTCTCTATTAAGTATAACTTGGTTCGATTTCCTCTAGCAACTCAGTATGAGACAATTTAACGAGACTATCGACCCCTGAGGAAAGCTAGTCTGGTCGCATACTTCATAAACTTAATTTAACAAATATACCTGATATAAAAGAAAAACAATATTTTACCAAGAAATTTCTTTATTAAGGGTTTACCATTATGAAACGAACAAATTGACCAACAGTATTATTTTTTCTTTTTAAACCATCTAAATGATGATAATCAAGATAGTTTAGCAAAGATCTTAAATAAAGTATTCTAGAGCCAGCAGTATTGTGAATTATGGTCTAAGTCAAATGTTCTATCCTGAGAGTTAGAAGGTTGCTCTACACAGAGTACTGCCTTCTGTTAGTGTCATGATGAGGAGTATAAAAGTTAAGGGTACTGTTTGTGTAAGTTTGCATCGAGTACTTATTTTCAAAAAGCCAGGACCGGTCTAATAAGTTTCATCATTACGTGAAATTAAAAAAGATATACTTTACATTTTTACAGACGGAATTAAGTATTTTTTGTGAACGCACCCAATCAGAGATACTATTAAAAACCAAAACAAGATATACTTAAATTTTAAACCTCTCTATTAAGTATAACTTGGTTCGATTTCCTCTAGCAACTCAGTATGAGACAATTTACTGAGACGATCGACCCCTGAGGAAAGCTAGTCTAGTCGCATACTTCATAAACTTAATTTAACAAATATACCTGATATAAAAGAAAAACAATATTTTACCATGAAATTTCTTTTTAAAGGATTTACCATTATGAAACGAACAAATTGACCAACAGCATTTTATTTTATTTTTAAACCATCTAAATGATGATAAGCAAGATAGTTTAGCAAAGACCTTAAATAAAGTATTCTAGAGCCAGCAGTATTGTGAATTATGGTCTAAGTCAAATGTTCTATCCTGAGAGTTAGAAGGTTGCTCTACACAGAGTACTGCCTTCTGTTAGTGTCATGATGAGGAGTATAAAAGTCAAGGGTACTGTTTGTGTAAGTTTGCATCGAGTACTTATTTTCAAAAAGCCAGGACCGGTCTAATCAGTTTCATCATTACGTGAATTTAAAAAGATATACTTTGAATTTTTAAAGACGGAATTAAGTATATTTTGTGAACGCTCCCAATCAGAGATACTATTAAAAACCAAAACAAGATATACTTAAACTTTAAACCTCTCTATTAAGTATAACTTGGTTCGATTTCCTCTAGCAACTCAGTATGAGACAATTTAACGAGACTATCGACCCCTGAGGAAAGCTAGTCTGGTCGCATACTTCATAAACTTAATTTAACAAATATACCTGATATAAAAGAAAAACAATATTTTACCAAGAAATTTCTTTATTAAGGGTTTACCATTATGAAACGAACAAATTGACCAACAGTATTATTTTTTCTTTTTAAACCATCTAAATGATGATAATCAAGATAGTTTAGCAAAGATCTTAAATAAAGTATTCTAGAGCCAGCAGTATTGTGAATTATGGTCTAGGTCGAATGTTCTATCCAGAGCGTTAGAAGGTTGCCCTACACAGTGTACTGCCATCTGTTAGAGTCATGATGAGGAGTATTAAAGTTAAGGGTACTGTCTGTGTAAGTTTGCATCGAGTACTTATTTTCAAAAAGCCAGGTCTGGTCTAATCAGTTTCATCATTACGGAATTTAAAAAGATATACTTTACATTTTTACAGACGGAATAAATTATTTTTTGTGAACGGTCCCAATCAGAGATACTATTAAAAACCAAAACAAGATATACTTAAACTTTAAACCTCTCTATTAAGTATAACTTGGTTCGATTTCCTCTAGCAACTCAGTATGAGACAATTTAACGAGACTATCGACCCCTGAGGAAAGCTAGTCTAGTCGCATACTTCATAAACTTAAATTAACAAATAAACCTAATATAAATGAAAATCAATATTTTACCACGAAATTTCTTTATAAAGGATTTACCATTATGAAACGAACAAATTGACCAACAGCATCTTATTTTATTTTTAAACCATCTAAATGATGATAAGCAAGATAGTTTAGCAAAGACCTTGAATAAAGTATTCTAGAGCCAGGAGTATTCTGAATTATGGTCTAAGTCAAATGTTCTATCCTGAGCGTTAGAAGGTTGCTCTACACAGAGTACTGCCTTCTGTTAGTGTCATGATGAGGAGTATAAAAGTTAAGGGTACTATTTGTGTAAGTTTGCATCGAGTACTTATTTTCAAAAAGCCAGGACCGGTCTAATAAGTTTCATCATTACGTGAAATTAAAAAAGATATACTTTACATTTTTACAGACGGAATTAAGTATTTTTTGTGAACGGTTCAATCAGAGATACTATTAAAAACCAAAACAAGATATTCTTAAATTTTAAACCTCTCTATTAAGTATAACTTGGTTCGATTTCCTCTAGCAACTCAGTATGAGACATTTACCGAGACTATCGACCCCTGAGGAAAGCTAGCCTAATTGTATACTTCATAAACTTAATTTAACAAATACACCTAATATAAATGAAAAACAATATTTTACCACGAAATTTCTTTATAAAGGATTTACCATTATGAAACGAACAAATTGACCAAGAGTATTATTTTTTATTTTTAAACCATCTAAATGATGATAAGCAAGATAGTTTAGCAAAGACCTTAAATAAAGTATTCTAGAGCCAGCAGTATTGTGAATTATGGTCTAAGTCAAATGTTCTATCCTGAGAGTTAGAAGGTTGCTCTACACAGAGTACTGCCTTCTGTTAGTGTCATGATGAGGAGTATAAAAGTTAAGGGTACTGTTTGTGTAAGTTTGCATCGAGTACTTATTTTCAAAAAGCCAGGACCGGTCTAATCAGTTTCATCATTACGTGAATTTAAAAAGATATACTTTGAATTTTTAAAGACGGAATTAAGTATTTTTTGTGAACGGTCCCAATCAGAGATACTATTAAAAACCAAAACAAGATATACTTAAATTTTAAACCTCTCTATTAAGTATAACTTGGTTCGATTTCCTCTAGCAACTCAGTATGAGACAATTTAACGAGACTATCGACCCCTGAGGAAAGCTAGTCTAGTCGCATACTTCATAAACTTAAATTAACAAATATACCTAATATAAATGAAAATCAATATTTTACCACGAAATTTCTTTATAAAGGATTTACCATTATGAAACGAACAAATTAACCAACAGCATTTTATTTTATTTTTAAACCATCTAAATGATGATAAGCAAGATAGTTTAGCAAAGACCTTAAATAAAGTATTCTAGAGCCAGCAGTATTGTGAATTATGGTCTAAGTCAAATGTTCTATCCTGAGAGTTAGAAGGTTGCTCTACACAGAGTACTGCCTTCTGTTAGTGTCATGATGAGGAGTATAAAAGTTAAGGGTACTGTTTGTGCAAGTTTGCATCGAGTACTTATTTTCAAAAAGCCAGGACCGGTCTAATCAGTTTCATCATTATGTGAATTTAAAAAGGTATACTTTGAATTTTTAAAGACGGAATTAAGTATTTTTTGTGAACGGTCCCAATCAGAGATACTATTAAAAACCAAAACAAGATATACTTAAACTTTAAACCTCTCTATTAAGTATAACTTGCTTCGATTTCCTCTAGCAACTCAGTATGAGACATTTACCGAGACTATCGACCCTTGAGGAAAGTTAGCCTAATTGTATACTTCATAAACTTAAATTAACAAATATACCTAATATAAATGAAAAACAATATTTTACCACGAAATTTCTTTATAAAGGATATTTAATTATGACACGAACAAGGTTGTTTAACAGTATTATATTTTTTTTTTTACCCTCTAAATGATGCTAAGCAGGTTGTTTAGAAAAGACCTTAAACAAAGTATTCTTGAACCAGCAGTTTTGTGAATTAAAGTGTAAGTCAAATTTTCTATCCTGAGAGTTAGAAGGTTGCTCTACACAGAGTACTGCCTTCTGTTAGTGTCATGATGAGGAGTATAATAGTTAAGGGTACTGTTTGTGCAAGTTTGCATCGAGTACTTATTTTCAAAAAGCCAGGACCGGTCTAATCAGTTTCATCATTACGTGAATTTAAAAAGGTATACTTTGAATTTTTAAAGACGGAATTAAGTATTTTTTGTGAACGGTCCCAATCAGAGATACTATTAAAAACCAAAACAAGATATACTTAAACTTTAAACCTCTCTATTAAGTATAACTTGCTTCGATTTCCTCTAGCAACTCAGTATGAGACAATTTAACGAGACTATCGACCCTTGAGGAAAGTTAGTCTAGTCGCATACTTCATAAACTTAAATTAACAAATATACCTAATATAAATGAAAATCAATATTTTACCACGAAATTTCTTTATAAAGGATTTACCATTATGAAACGAACAAATTGACCAACAGCATTTATTTTATTTTTAAACCATCTAAATGATGATAAGCCAGATAGTTTAGCAAAGACCTTAAATAAAGTATTCTAGAGCCAGCAGTATTGTGAATTATGGTCTAAGTCAAATGTTCTATCCAGAGCGTTAGAAGGTTGCCTTACACAGTGTACTGCCATCTGTTAGAGTCATGATGAGGAGTATTAAAGTTAAGGGTACTGTTTGTGTAAGTTTGCATCGAGTACTTATTTTCAAAAAGCCAGGACCGGTCTAATCAGTTTCATCATTACGTGAATTTAAAAAGATATACTTTGAATTTTTAAAGACGGAATTAAGTATTTTTTGTGAACGGTCCCAATCAGAGATACTATTAAAAACCAAAACAAGATATACTTAAATTTTAAACCTCTCTATTAAGTATAACTTGGTTCGATTTCCTCTAGCAACTCAGTATGAGACAATTTAACGAGACTATCGACCCCTGAGGAAAGCTAGTCTAGTCGCATACTTCATAAACTTAAATTAACAAATATACCTAATATAAATGAAAATCAATATTTTACCACGAAATTTCTTTATAAAGGATTTACCATTATGAAACGAACAAATTAACCAACAGCATTTTATTTTATTTTTATACCATCTAAATGATGATAAGCAAGATAGTTTAGCAAAGACCTTAAATAAAGTATTCTAGAGCCAGCAGTATTGTGAATTATGGTCTAAGTCAAATGTTCTATCCTGAGAGTTAGAAGGTTGCTCTACACAGAGTACTGCCTTCTGTTAGTGTCATGATGAGGAGTATAAAAGTTAAGGGTACTGTTTGTGCAAGTTTGCATCGAGTACTTATTTTCAAAAAGCCAGGACCGGTCTAATCAGTTTCATCATTACGTGAATTTAAAAAGATATACTTTGAATTTTTAAAGACGGAATTAAGTATATTTTGTGAACGGACCCAATCAGAGATACTATTAAAAACCAAAACAAGATATACTTAAATTTTAAACCTCTCTATTAAGTATAACTTGGTTCGATTTCCTCTAGCAACTCAGTATGAGACATTTACCGAGACTATCGACCCCTGAGGAAATCTAGCCTAATTGTATACTTCATAAACTTAATTTAACAAATACACCTAATATAAATGAAAAACAATATTTTACCACGAAATTTCTTTATAAAGGATTTACCATTATGAAACGAACAAATTGACCAACAGTATTATTTTTTATTTTTAAACCATCTAAATGATGATAAGCAAGATAGTTTAGCAAAGACCTTAAATAAAGTATTCTAGAGCCAGCAGTATTGTGAATTATGGTCTAAGTCAAATGTTCTATCCAGAGCGTTAGAAGGTTGCCTTACACAGTGTACTGCCATCTGTTAGAGTCATGATGAGGAGTATTAAAGTTAAGGGTACTGTTTGTGTAAGTTTGCATCGAGAACTTACTTTCAAAAAGCCAGGACCGGTCTAATCAGTTTCATCATTACGTGAATTTAAAAAGATATACTTTGAATTTTTAAAGACGGAATTAAGTATTTTTTGTGAACGGTCCCAATCAGAGATACTATTAAAAACCAAAACAAGATATACTTAAATTTTAAACCTCTCTATTAAGTATAACTTGGTTCGATTTCCTCTAGCAACTCAGTATGAGACATTTACCGAGACTATCGACCCCTGAGGAAAGCTAGCCTAATTGTATACTTCATAAACTTAATTTAACAAATACACCTAATATAAATGAAAAACAATATTTTACCACGAAATTTCTTTATAAAGGATTTACCATTATGAAACGAACAAATTGACCAACAGTATTATTTTTTATTTTTAAACCATCTAAATGATGATAAGCAAGATAGTTTAGCAAAGACCTTAAATAAAGTATTCTAGAGCCAGCAGTATTGTGAATTATGGTCTAAGTCAAATGTTCTATCCTGAGAGTTAGAAGGTTGCTCTACACAGAGTACTGCCTTCTGTTAGTTTCATGATGAGGAGTATAAAAGTTAAGGGTACTGTTTGTGTAAGTTTGCATCGAGTACTTATTTTCAAAAAGCCAGGACCGGTCTAATCAGTTTCATCATTACGTGAATTTAAAAAGATATACTTTGAATTTTTAAAGACGGAATTAAGTATTTTTTGTGAACGGTCCCAATCAGAGATACTATTAAAAACCAAAACAAGATATACTTAAATTTTAAACCTCTCTATTAAGTATAACTTGGTTCGATTTCCTCTAGCAACTCAGTATGAGACAATTTAACGAGACTATCGACCCCTGAGGAAAGCTAGTCTAGTCGCATACTTCATAAACTTAAATTAACAAATATACCTAATATAAATGAAAATCAATATTTTACCACGAAATTTCTTTATAAAGGATTTACCATTATGAAACGAACAAATTAACCAACAGCATTTTATTTTATTTTTAAACCATCTAAATGATGATAAGCAAGATAGTTTAGCAAAGACCTTAAATAAAGTATTCTAGAGCCAGCAGTATTGTGAATTATGGTCTAAGTCAAATGTTCTATCCTGAGAGTTAGAAGGTTGCTCTACACAGAGTACTGCCTTCTGTTAGTGTCATGATGAGGAGTATAAAAGTTAAGGGTACTGTTTGTGCAAGTTTGCATCGAGTACTTATTTTCAAAAAGCCAGGACCGGTCTAATCAGTTTCATCATTACGTGAATTTAAAAAGATATACTTTGAATTTTTAAAGACGGAATTAAGTATATTTTGTGAACGGACCCAATCAGAGATACTATTAAAAACCAAAACAAGATATACTTAAATTTTAAACCTCTCTATTAAGTATAACTTGGTTCGATTTCCTCTAGCAACTCAGTATGAGACATTTACCGAGACTATCGACCCCTGAGGAAAGCTAGCCTAATTGTATACTTCATAAACTTAATTTAACAAATACACCTAATATAAATGAAAAACAATATTTTACCACGAAATTTCTTTATAAAGGATATTTAATTATGACACGAACAAGGTTGTTTAACAGTATTATATTTTTTTTTTTACCCTCTAAATGATGCTAAGCAGGTTGTTTAGAAAAGACCTTAAACAAAGTATTCTTGAACCAGCAGTTTTGTGAATTAAAGTGTAAGTCAAATTTTCTATCCTGAGAGTTAGAAGGTTGCTCTACACAGAGTACTGCCTTCTGTTAGTGTCATGATGAGGAGTATAATAGTTAAGGGTACTGTTTGTGCAAGTTTGCATCGAGTACTTATTTTCAAAAAGCCAGGACCGGTCTAATCAGTTTCATCATTACGTGAATTTAAAAAGGTATACTTTGAATTTTTAAAGACGGAATTAAGTATTTTTTGTGAACGGTCCCAATCAGAGATACTATTAAAAACCAAAACAAGATATACTTAAACTTTAAACCTCTCTATTAAGTATAACTTGCTTCGATTTCCTCTAGCAACTCAGTATGAGACAATTTAACGAGACTATCGACCCTTGAGGAAAGTTAGTCTAGTCGCATACTTCATAAACTTAAATTAACAAATATACCTAATATAAATGAAAATCAATATTTTACCACGAAATTTCTTTATAAAGGATTTACCATTATGAAACGAACAAATTGACCAACAGCATTTATTTTATTTTTAAACCATCTAAATGATGATAAGCCAGATAGTTTAGCAAAGACCTTAAATAAAGTATTCTAGAGCCAGCAGTATTGTGAATTATGGTCTAAGTCAAATGTTCTATCCTGAGAGTTAGAAGGTTGCTCTACACAGAGTACTGCCTTCTGTTAGTGTCATGATGAGGAGTATAAAAGTTAAGGGTACTGTTTGTGTAAGTTTGCATCGAGTACTTATTTTCAAAAAGCCAGGACCGGTCTAATCAGTTTCATCATTACGTGAAATTAAAAAAGATATACTTTACATTTTTACAGACGGAATTAAGTATTTTTTGTGAACGCTCCCAATCAGAGATACTATTAAAAACCAAAACAAGATATACTTAAATTTTAAACCTCTCTATTAAGTATAACTTGGTTCGATTTCCTCTAGCAACTCAGTATGAGACAATTTAACGAGACTATCGACCCCTGAGGAAAGCTAGCCCAATTGCATACTTCATAAACTTAATTTAACAAATATACCTGATATAAAAGAAAAACAATATTTTACCATGAAATTTCTTTTTAAAGGATTTACCATTATGAAACGAACAAATTGACCAACAGCATTTTATTTTATTTTTAAACCATCTAAATGATGATAAGCCAGATAGTTTAGCAAAGACCTTAAATAAAGTATTCTAGAGCCAGCAGTATTGTGAATTATGGTCTAAGTCAAATGTTCTATCCTGAGAGTTAGAAGGTTGCTCTACACAGAGTACTGCCTTCTGTTAGTGTCATGATGAGGAGTATAAAAGTCAAGGGTACTGTTTGTGTAAGTTTGCATCGAGTACTTATTTTCAAAAAGCCAGGACCGGTCTAATAAGTTTCATCATTACGTGAAATTAAAAAAGATATACTTTGAATTTATAAAGACGGAATTAAGTATTTTTTGTGAACGGTTCAATCAGAGATACTATTAAAAACCAAAACAAGATATACTTAAATTTTAAACCTCTCTATTAAGTATAACTTGGTTCGATTTCCTCTAGCAACTCAGTATGAGACAATTTACTGAGACTATCGACCCCTGAGGAAAGCTAGTCTAGTCGCATACTTCATAAACTTAATTTAACAAATATACCTGATATAAAAGAAAAACAATATTTTACCACGAAATTTCTTTTTAAAGGATTTACCATTATGAAACGAACAAATTGACCAACAGCATTTTATTTTATTTTTAAACCATCTAAATGATGATAAGCAAGATAGTTTAGCAAAGACCTTAAATAAAGTATTCTAGAGCCAGCAGTATTCTGAATTATGGTCTAAGTCAAATGTTCTATCCTGAGAGTTAGAAGGTTGCTCTACACAGAGTACTGCCTTCTGCTAGTGTCATGATGAGGAGTATAAAAGTTAAGGGTACTGTTTGTGTAAGTTTGCATCGAGTACATATTTTCAGCAAGACATGACCGGTCTAATCAGTTTCATCATAACGTGAATTTAAAAAGATATACTTTACATTTTTACAGACGGAATTAAGTATTTTTTGTGAACGCTCCCAATCAGAGATACTATTAAAAACCAAAACAAGATATACTTAAATTTTAAACCTCTCTATTAAGTATAACTTGGTTTGATTTCCTCTAGCAACTCAGTATGAGACAATTTAACGAGACTATCGACCCCTGAGGAAAGCTAGCCTAATTGTATACTTCATAAACTTAATTTAACAAATACACCTAATATAAATGAAAAACAATATTTTACCACGAAATTTCTTTATAAAGGATTTACCATTATGAAACGAACAAATTGACCAAGAGTATTATTTTTTATTTTTAAACCATCTAAATGATGATAAGCAAGATAGTTTAGCAAAGACCTTAAATAAAGTATTCTAGAGCCAGCAGTATTGTGAATTATGGTCTAAGTCAAATGTTCTATCCTGAGAGTTAGAAGGTTGCTCTACACAGAGTACTGCCTTCTGTTAGTGTCATGATGAGGAGTATTAAAGTTAAGGGTACTGTTTGTGTAAGTTTGCATCGAGTACTTATTTTCAAAAAGCCAGGACCGGTCTAATCAGTTTCATCATTACGTGAATTTAAAAAGATATACTTTGAATTTTTAAAGACGGAATTAAGTATTTTTTGTGAACGGTCCCAATCAGAGATACTATTAAAAACCAAAACAAGATATACTTAAATTTTAAACCTCTCTATTAAGTATAACTTGGTTCGATTTCCTCTAGCAACTCAGTATGAGACAATTTAACGAGACTATCGACCCCTGAGGAAAGCTAGTCTAGTCGCATACTTCATAAACTTAAATTAACAAATATACCTAATATAAATGAAAATCAATATTTTACCACGAAATTTCTTTATAAAGGATTTACCATTATGAAACGAACAAATTAACCAACAGCATTTTATTTTATTTTTAAACCATCTAAATGATGATAAGCAAGATAGTTTAGCAAAGACCTTAAATAAAGTATTCTAGAGCCAGCAGTATTGTGAATTATGGTCTAAGTCAAATGTTCTATCCTGAGAGTTAGAAGGTTGCTCTACACAGAGTACTGCCTTCTGTTAGTGTCATGATGAGGAGTATAAAAGTTAAGGGTACTGTTTGTGCAAGTTTGCATCGAGTACTTATTTTCAAAAAGCCAGGACCGGTCTAATCAGTTTCATCATTACGTGAATTTAAAAAGATATACTTTGAATTTTTAAAGACGGAATTAAGTATATTTTGTGAACGGACCCAATCAGAGATACTATTAAAAACCAAAACAAGATATACTTAAATTTTAAACCTCTCTATTAAGTATAACTTGGTTCGATTTCCTCTAGCAACTCAGTATGAGACATTTACCGAGACTATCGACCCCTGAGGAAAGCTAGCCTAATTGTATACTTCATAAACTTAATTTAACAAATACACCTAATATAAATGAAAAACAATATTTTACCACGAAATTTCTTTATAAAGGATATTTAATTATGACACGAACAAGGTTGTTTAACAGTATTATATTTTTTTTTTTACCCTCTAAATGATGCTAAGCAGGTTGTTTAGAAAAGACCTTAAACAAAGTATTCTTGAACCAGCAGTTTTGTGAATTAAAGTGTAAGTCAAATTTTCTATCCTGAGAGTTAGAAGGTTGCTCTACACAGAGTACTGCCTTCTGTTAGTGTCATGATGAGGAGTATAATAGTTAAGGGTACTGTTTGTGCAAGTTTGCATCGAGTACTTATTTTCAAAAAGCCAGGACCGGTCTAATCAGTTTCATCATTACGTGAATTTAAAAAGGTATACTTTGAATTTTTAAAGACGGAATTAAGTATTTTTTGTGAACGGTCCCAATCAGAGATACTATTAAAAACCAAAACAAGATATACTTAAACTTTAAACCTCTCTATTAAGTATAACTTGCTTCGATTTCCTCTAGCAACTCAGTATGAGACAATTTAACGAGACTATCGACCCTTGAGGAAAGTTAGTCTAGTCGCATACTTCATAAACTTAAATTAACAAATATACCTAATATAAATGAAAATCAATATTTTACCACGAAATTTCTTTATAAAGGATTTACCATTATGAAACGAACAAATTGACCAACAGCATTTATTTTATTTTTAAACCATCTAAATGATGATAAGCCAGATAGTTTAGCAAAGACCTTAAATAAAGTATTCTAGAGCCAGCAGTATTGTGAATTATGGTCTAAGTCAAATGTTCTATCCTGAGAGTTAGAAGGTTGCTCTACACAGAGTACTGCCTTCTGTTAGTGTCATGATGAGGAGTATAAAAGTTAAGGGTACTGTTTGTGCAAGTTTGCATCGAGTACTTATTTTCAAAAAGCCAGGACCGGTCTAATCAGTTTCATCATTACGTGAATTTAAAAAGATATACTTTGAATTTTTAAAGACGGAATTAAGTATATTTTGTGAACGGACCCAATCAGAGATACTATTAAAAACCAAAACAAGATATACTTAAATTTTAAACCTCTCTATTAAGTATAACTTGGTTCGATTTCCTCTAGCAACTCAGTATGAGACATTTACCGAGACTATCGACCCCTGAGGAAAGCTAGCCTAATTGTATACTTCATAAACTTAATTTAACAAATACACCTAATATAAATGAAAAACAATATTTTACCACGAAATTTCTTTATAAAGGATATTTAATTATGACACGAACAAGGTTGTTTAACAGTATTATATTTTTTTTTTTACCCTCTAAATGATGCTAAGCAGGTTGTTTAGAAAAGACCTTAAACAAAGTATTCTTGAACCAGCAGTTTTGTGAATTAAAGTGTAAGTCAAATTTTCTATCCTGAGAGTTAGAAGGTTGCTCTACACAGAGTACTGCCTTCTGTTAGTGTCATGATGAGGAGTATAATAGTTAAGGGTACTGTTTGTGCAAGTTTGCATCGAGTACTTATTTTCAAAAAGCCAGGACCGGTCTAATCAGTTTCATCATTACGTGAATTTAAAAAGGTATACTTTGAATTTTTAAAGACGGAATTAAGTATTTTTTGTGAACGGTCCCAATCAGAGATACTATTAAAAACCAAAACAAGATATACTTAAACTTTAAACCTCTCTATTAAGTATAACTTGCTTCGATTTCCTCTAGCAACTCAGTATGAGACAATTTAACGAGACTATCGACCCTTGAGGAAAGTTAGTCTAGTCGCATACTTCATAAACTTAAATTAACAAATATACCTAATATAAATGAAAATCAATATTTTACCACGAAATTTCTTTATAAAGGATTTACCATTATGAAACGAACAAATTGACCAACAGCATTTATTTTATTTTTAAACCATCTAAATGATGATAAGCCAGATAGTTTAGCAAAGACCTTAAATAAAGTATTCTAGAGCCAGCAGTATTGTGAATTATGGTCTAAGTCAAATGTTCTATCCAGAGCGTTAGAAGGTTGCCTTACACAGTGTACTGCCATCTGTTAGAGTCATGATGAGGAGTATTAAAGTTAAGGGTACTGTTTGTGTAAGTTTGCATCGAGAACTTACTTTCAAAAAGCCAGGACCGGTCTAATCAGTTTCATCATTACGTGAATTTAAAAAGATATACTTTGAATTTTTAAAGACGGAATTAAGTATTTTTTGTGAACGGTCCCAATCAGAGATACTATTAAAAACCAAAACAAGATATACTTAAATTTTAAACCTCTCTATTAAGTATAACTTGGTTCGATTTCCTCTAGCAACTCAGTATGAGACATTTACCGAGACTATCGACCCCTGAGGAAAGCTAGCCTAATTGTATACTTCATAAACTTAATTTAACAAATACACCTAATATAAATGAAAAACAATATTTTACCACGAAATTTCTTTATAAAGGATTTACCATTATGAAACGAACAAATTGACCAACAGTATTATTTTTTATTTTTAAACCATCTAAATGATGATAAGCAAGATAGTTTAGCAAAGACCTTAAATAAAGTATTCTAGAGCCAGCAGTATTGTGAATTATGGTCTAAGTCAAATGTTCTATCCTGAGAGTTAGAAGGTTGCTCTACACAGAGTACTGCCTTCTGTTAGTTTCATGATGAGGAGTATAAAAGTTAAGGGTACTGTTTGTGTAAGTTTGCATCGAGTACTTATTTTCAAAAAGCCAGGACCGGTCTAATCAGTTTCATCATTACGTGAATTTAAAAAGATATACTTTGAATTTTTAAAGACGGAATTAAGTATTTTTTGTGAACGGTCCCAATCAGAGATACTATTAAAAACCAAAACAAGATATACTTAAATTTTAAACCTCTCTATTAAGTATAACTTGGTTCGATTTCCTCTAGCAACTCAGTATGAGACAATTTAACGAGACTATCGACCCCTGAGGAAAGCTAGTCTAGTCGCATACTTCATAAACTTAAATTAACAAATATACCTAATATAAATGAAAATCAATATTTTACCACGAAATTTCTTTATAAAGGATTTACCATTATGAAACGAACAAATTAACCAACAGCATTTTATTTTATTTTTAAACCATCTAAATGATGATAAGCAAGATAGTTTAGCAAAGACCTTAAATAAAGTATTCTAGAGCCAGCAGTATTGTGAATTATGGTCTAAGTCAAATGTTCTATCCTGAGAGTTAGAAGGTTGCTCTACACAGAGTACTGCCTTCTGTTAGTGTCATGATGAGGAGTATAAAAGTTAAGGGTACTGTTTGTGCAAGTTTGCATCGAGTACTTATTTTCAAAAAGCCAGGACCGGTCTAATCAGTTTCATCATTACGTGAATTTAAAAAGATATACTTTGAATTTTTAAAGACGGAATTAAGTATATTTTGTGAACGGACCCAATCAGAGATACTATTAAAAACCAAAACAAGATATACTTAAATTTTAAACCTCTCTATTAAGTATAACTTGGTTCGATTTCCTCTAGCAACTCAGTATGAGACATTTACCGAGACTATCGACCCCTGAGGAAAGCTAGCCTAATTGTATACTTCATAAACTTAATTTAACAAATACACCTAATATAAATGAAAAACAATATTTTACCACGAAATTTCTTTATAAAGGATATTTAATTATGACACGAACAAGGTTGTTTAACAGTATTATATTTTTTTTTTTACCCTCTAAATGATGCTAAGCAGGTTGTTTAGAAAAGACCTTAAACAAAGTATTCTTGAACCAGCAGTTTTGTGAATTAAAGTGTAAGTCAAATTTTCTATCCTGAGAGTTAGAAGGTTGCTCTACACAGAGTACTGCCTTCTGTTAGTGTCATGATGAGGAGTATAATAGTTAAGGGTACTGTTTGTGCAAGTTTGCATCGAGTACTTATTTTCAAAAAGCCAGGACCGGTCTAATCAGTTTCATCATTACGTGAATTTAAAAAGGTATACTTTGAATTTTTAAAGACGGAATTAAGTATTTTTTGTGAACGGTCCCAATCAGAGATACTATTAAAAACCAAAACAAGATATACTTAAACTTTAAACCTCTCTATTAAGTATAACTTGCTTCGATTTCCTCTAGCAACTCAGTATGAGACAATTTAACGAGACTATCGACCCTTGAGGAAAGTTAGTCTAGTCGCATACTTCATAAACTTAAATTAACAAATATACCTAATATAAATGAAAATCAATATTTTACCACGAAATTTCTTTATAAAGGATTTACCATTATGAAACGAACAAATTGACCAACAGCATTTATTTTATTTTTAAACCATCTAAATGATGATAAGCCAGATAGTTTAGCAAAGACCTTAAATAAAGTATTCTAGAGCCAGCAGTATTGTGAATTATGGTCTAAGTCAAATGTTCTATCCTGAGAGTTAGAAGGTTGCTCTACACAGAGTACTGCCTTCTGTTAGTGTCATGATGAGGAGTATAAAAGTTAAGGGTACTGTTTGTGTAAGTTTGCATCGAGTACTTATTTTCAAAAAGCCAGGACCGGTCTAATCAGTTTCATCATTACGTGAAATTAAAAAAGATATACTTTACATTTTTACAGACGGAATTAAGTATTTTTTGTGAACGCTCCCAATCAGAGATACTATTAAAAACCAAAACAAGATATACTTAAATTTTAAACCTCTCTATTAAGTATAACTTGGTTCGATTTCCTCTAGCAACTCAGTATGAGACAATTTAACGAGACTATCGACCCCTGAGGAAAGCTAGCCCAATTGCATACTTCATAAACTTAATTTAACAAATATACCTGATATAAAAGAAAAACAATATTTTACCATGAAATTTCTTTTTAAAGGATTTACCATTATGAAACGAACAAATTGACCAACAGCATTTTATTTTATTTTTAAACCATCTAAATGATGATAAGCCAGATAGTTTAGCAAAGACCTTAAATAAAGTATTCTAGAGCCAGCAGTATTGTGAATTATGGTCTAAGTCAAATGTTCTATCCTGAGAGTTAGAAGGTTGCTCTACACAGAGTACTGCCTTCTGTTAGTGTCATGATGAGGAGTATAAAAGTCAAGGGTACTGTTTGTGTAAGTTTGCATCGAGTACTTATTTTCAAAAAGCCAGGACCGGTCTAATAAGTTTCATCATTACGTGAAATTAAAAAAGATATACTTTGAATTTATAAAGACGGAATTAAGTATTTTTTGTGAACGGTTCAATCAGAGATACTATTAAAAACCAAAACAAGATATACTTAAATTTTAAACCTCTCTATTAAGTATAACTTGGTTCGATTTCCTCTAGCAACTCAGTATGAGACAATTTACTGAGACTATCGACCCCTGAGGAAAGCTAGTCTAGTCGCATACTTCATAAACTTAATTTAACAAATATACCTGATATAAAAGAAAAACAATATTTTACCACGAAATTTCTTTATAAAGGATATTTAATTATGACACGAACAAGGTTGTTTAACAGTATTATATTTTTTTTTTTACCCTCTAAATGATGATAAGCAAGATAGTTTAGCAAAGACCTTAAATAAAGTATTCTAGAGCCAGCAGTATTCTGAATTATGGTCTAAGTCAAATGTTCTATCCTGAGAGTTAGAAGGTTGCTCTACACAGAGTACTGCCTTCTGCTAGTGTCATGATGAGGAGTATAAAAGTTAAGGGTACTGTTTGTGTAAGTTTGCATCGAGTACATATTTTCAGCAAGACATGACCGGTCTAATCAGTTTCATCATAACGTGAATTTAAAAAGATATACTTTACATTTTTACAGACGGAATTAAGTATTTTTTGTGAACGCTCCCAATCAGAGATACTATTAAAAACCAAAACAAGATATACTTAAATTTTAAACCTCTCTATTAAGTATAACTTGGTTTGATTTCCTCTAGCAACTCAGTATGAGACAATTTAACGAGACTATCGACCCCTGAGGAAAGCTAGCCTAATTGTATACTTCATAAACTTAATTTAACAAATACACCTAATATAAATGAAAAACAATATTTTACCACGAAATTTCTTTATAAAGGATTTACCATTATGAAACGAACAAATTGACCAAGAGTATTATTTTTTATTTTTAAACCATCTAAATGATGATAAGCAAGATAGTTTAGCAAAGACCTTAAATAAAGTATTCTAGAGCCAGCAGTATTGTGAATTATGGTCTAAGTCAAATGTTCTATCCTGAGAGTTAGAAGGTTGCTCTACACAGAGTACTGCCTTCTGTTAGTGTCATGATGAGGAGTATAAAAGTTAAGGGTACTGTTTGTGTAAGTATGCATCGAGTACTTATTTTCAAAAAGCCAGGACCGGTCTAATCAGTTTCATCATTACGTGAATTTAAAAAGATATACTTTGAATTTTTAAAGACGGAATTAAGTATTTTTTGTGAACGGTCCCAATCAGAGATACTATTAAAAACCAAAACAAGATATACTTAAATTTTAAACCTCTCTATTAAGTATAACTTGGTTCGATTTCCTCTAGCAACTCAGTATGAGACAATTTAACGAGACTATCGACCCCTGAGGAAAGCTAGTCTAGTCGCATACTTCATAAACTTAAATTAACAAATATACCTAATATAAATGAAAATCAATATTTTACCACGAAATTTCTTTATAAAGGATTTACCATTATGAAACGAACAAATTAACCAACAGCATTTTATTTTATTTTTAAACCATCTAAATGATGATAAGCAAGATAGTTTAGCAAAGACCTTAAATAAAGTATTCTAGAGCCAGCAGTATTGTGAATTATGGTCTAAGTCAAATGTTCTATCCTGAGAGTTAGAAGGTTGCTCTACACAGAGTACTGCCTTCTGTTAGTGTCATGATGAGGAGTATAAAAGTTAAGGGTACTGTTTGTGCAAGTTTGCATCGAGTACTTATTTTCAAAAAGCCAGGACCGGTCTAATCAGTTTCATCATTACGTGAATTTAAAAAGATATACTTTGAATTTTTAAAGACGGAATTAAGTATATTTTGTGAACGGACCCAATCAGAGATACTATTAAAAACCAAAACAAGATATACTTAAATTTTAAACCTCTCTATTAAGTATAACTTGGTTCGATTTCCTCTAGCAACTCAGTATGAGACATTTACCGAGACTATCGACCCCTGAGGAAAGCTAGCCTAATTGTATACTTCATAAACTTAATTTAACAAATACACCTAATATAAATGAAAAACAATATTTTACCACGAAATTTCTTTATAAAGGATATTTAATTATGACACGAACAAGGTTGTTTAACAGTATTATATTTTTTTTTTTACCCTCTAAATGATGCTAAGCAGGTTGTTTAGAAAAGACCTTAAACAAAGTATTCTTGAACCAGCAGTTTTGTGAATTAAAGTGTAAGTCAAATTTTCTATCCTGAGAGTTAGAAGGTTGCTCTACACAGAGTACTGCCTTCTGTTAGTGTCATGATGAGGAGTATAATAGTTAAGGGTACTGTTTGTGCAAGTTTGCATCGAGTACTTATTTTCAAAAAGCCAGGACCGGTCTAATCAGTTTCATCATTACGTGAATTTAAAAAGGTATACTTTGAATTTTTAAAGACGGAATTAAGTATTTTTTGTGAACGGTCCCAATCAGAGATACTATTAAAAACCAAAACAAGATATACTTAAACTTTAAACCTCTCTATTAAGTATAACTTGCTTCGATTTCCTCTAGCAACTCAGTATGAGACAATTTAACGAGACTATCGACCCTTGAGGAAAGTTAGTCTAGTCGCATACTTCATAAACTTAAATTAACAAATATACCTAATATAAATGAAAATCAATATTTTACCACGAAATTTCTTTATAAAGGATTTACCATTATGAAACGAACAAATTGACCAACAGCATTTATTTTATTTTTAAACCATCTAAATGATGATAAGCCAGATAGTTTAGCAAAGACCTTAAATAAAGTATTCTAGAGCCAGCAGTATTGTGAATTATGGTCTAAGTCAAATGTTCTATCCTGAGAGTTAGAAGGTTGCTCTACACAGAGTACTGCCTTCTGTTAGTTTCATGATGAGGAGTATAAAAGTTAAGGGTACTGTTTGTGTAAGTTTGCATCGAGTACTTATTTTCAAAAAGCCAGGACCGGTCTAATCAGTTTCATCATTACGTGAATTTAAAAAGATATACTTTACATTTTTACAGACGGAATTAGGTATTTTTTGTGAAAGGTCCCAATCAGAGATACTATTAAAAACCAAAACAAGATATACTTAAATTTTAAACCTCTCTATTAAGTATAACTTGGTTCGATTTCCTCTAGCAACTCAGTATGAGACATTTACCGAGACTATCGACCCCTGAGGAAAGCTAGCCTAATTGTATACTTCATAAACTTAATTTAACAAATACACCTAATATAAATGAAAAACAATATTTTACCACGAAATTTCTTTATAAAGGATTTACCATTATGAAACGAACAAATTGACCAACAGTATTATTTTTTATTTTTAAACCATCTAAATGATGATAAGCAAGATAGTTTAGCAAAGACCTTAAATAAAGTATTCTAGAGCCAGCAGTATTGTGAATTATGGTCTAAGTCAAATGTTCTATCCAGAGCGTTAGAAGGTTGCCTTACACAGTGTACTGCCATCTGTTAGAGTCATGATGAGGAGTATTAAAGTTAAGGGTACTGTTTGTGTAAGTTTGCATCGAGAACTTACTTTCAAAAAGCCAGGACCGGTCTAATCAGTTTCATCATTACGTGAATTTAAAAAGATATACTTTGAATTTTTAAAGACGGAATTAAGTATTTTTTGTGAACGGTCCCAATCAGAGATACTATTAAAAACCAAAACAAGATATACTTAAATTTTAAACCTCTCTATTAAGTATAACTTGGTTCGATTTCCTCTAGCAACTCAGTATGAGACATTTACCGAGACTATCGACCCCTGAGGAAAGCTAGCCTAATTGTATACTTCATAAACTTAATTTAACAAATACACCTAATATAAATGAAAAACAATATTTTACCACGAAATTTCTTTATAAAGGATTTACCATTATGAAACGAACAAATTGACCAACAGTATTATTTTTTATTTTTAAACCATCTAAATGATGATAAGCAAGATAGTTTAGCAAAGACCTTAAATAAAGTATTCTAGAGCCAGCAGTATTGTGAATTATGGTCTAAGTCAAATGTTCTATCCTGAGAGTTAGAAGGTTGCTCTACACAGAGTACTGCCTTCTGTTAGTTTCATGATGAGGAGTATAAAAGTTAAGGGTACTGTTTGTGTAAGTTTGCATCGAGTACTTATTTTCAAAAAGCCAGGACCGGTCTAATCAGTTTCATCATTACGTGAATTTAAAAAGATATACTTTGAATTTTTAAAGACGGAATTAAGTATTTTTTGTGAACGGTCCCAATCAGAGATACTATTAAAAACCAAAACAAGATATACTTAAATTTTAAACCTCTCTATTAAGTATAACTTGGTTCGATTTCCTCTAGCAACTCAGTATGAGACAATTTAACGAGACTATCGACCCCTGAGGAAAGCTAGTCTAGTCGCATACTTCATAAACTTAAATTAACAAATATACCTAATATAAATGAAAATCAATATTTTACCACGAAATTTCTTTATAAAGGATTTACCATTATGAAACGAACAAATTAACCAACAGCATTTTATTTTATTTTTAAACCATCTAAATGATGATAAGCAAGATAGTTTAGCAAAGACCTTAAATAAAGTATTCTAGAGCCAGCAGTATTGTGAATTATGGTCTAAGTCAAATGTTCTATCCTGAGAGTTAGAAGGTTGCTCTACACAGAGTACTGCCTTCTGTTAGTGTCATGATGAGGAGTATAAAAGTTAAGGGTACTGTTTGTGCAAGTTTGCATCGAGTACTTATTTTCAAAAAGCCAGGACCGGTCTAATCAGTTTCATCATTACGTGAATTTAAAAAGATATACTTTGAATTTTTAAAGACGGAATTAAGTATATTTTGTGAACGGACCCAATCAGAGATACTATTAAAAACCAAAACAAGATATACTTAAATTTTAAACCTCTCTATTAAGTATAACTTGGTTCGATTTCCTCTAGCAACTCAGTATGAGACATTTACCGAGACTATCGACCCCTGAGGAAAGCTAGCTTAATTGTATACTTCATAAACTTAATTTAACAAATACACCTAATATAAATGAAAAACAATATTTTACCACGAAATTTCTTTATAAAGGATATTTAATTATGACAGGAACAAGGTTGTTTAACAGTATTATATTTTTTTTTTTACCCTCTAAATGATGCTAAGCAGGTTGTTTAGAAAAGACCTTAAACAAAGTATTCTTGAACCAGCAGTTTTGTGAATTAAAGTGTAAGTCAAATTTTCTATCCTGAGAGTTAGAAGGTTGCTCTACACAGAGTACTGCCTTCTGTTAGTGTCATGATGAGGAGTATAATAGTTAAGGGTACTGTTTGTGCAAGTTTGCATCGAGTACTTATTTTCAAAAAGCCAGGACCGGTCTAATCAGTTTCATCATTACGTGAATTTAAAAAGATATACTTTACATTTTTACAGACGGAATTAGGTATTTTTTGTGAATGGTCCCAATCAGAGATACTATTAAAAACCAAAACAAGATATACTTAAATTTTAAACCTCTCTATTAAGTATAACTTGGTTCGATTTCCTCTAGCAACTCAGTATGAGACATTTACCGAGACTATCGACCCCTGAGGAAATCTAGCCTAATTGTATACTTCATAAACTTAATTTAACAAATACACCTAATATAAATGAAAAACAATATTTTACCACGAAATTTCTTTATAAAGGATTTACCATTATGAAACGAACAAATTGACCAACAGTATTATTTTTTATTTTTAAACCATCTAAATGATGATAAGCAAGATAGTTTAGCAAAGACCTTAAATAAAGTATTCTAGAGCCAGCAGTATTGTGAATTATGGTCTAAGTCAAATGTTCTATCCAGAGCGTTAGAAGGTTGCCTTACACAGTGTACTGCCATCTGTTAGAGTCATGATGAGGAGTATTAAAGTTAAGGGTACTGTTTGTGTAAGTTTGCATCGAGAACTTACTTTCAAAAAGCCAGGACCGGTCTAATCAGTTTCATCATTACGTGAATTTAAAAAGATATACTTTGAATTTTTAAAGACGGAATTAAGTATTTTTTGTGAACGGTCCCAATCAGAGATACTATTAAAAACCAAAACAAGATATACTTAAATTTTAAACCTCTCTATTAAGTATAACTTGGTTCGATTTCCTCTAGCAACTCAGTATGAGACATTTACCGAGACTATCGACCCCTGAGGAAAGCTAGCCTAATTGTATACTTCATAAACTTAATTTAACAAATACACCTAATATAAATGAAAAACAATATTTTACCACGAAATTTCTTTATAAAGGATTTACCATTATGAAACGAACAAATTGACCAACAGTATTATTTTTTATTTTTAAACCATCTAAATGATGATAAGCAAGATAGTTTAGCAAAGACCTTAAATAAAGTATTCTAGAGCCAGCAGTATTGTGAATTATGGTCTAAGTCAAATGTTCTATCCTGAGAGTTAGAAGGTTGCTCTACACAGAGTACTGCCTTCTGTTAGTTTCATGATGAGGAGTATAAAAGTTAAGGGTACTGTTTGTGTAAGTTTGCATCGAGTACTTATTTTCAAAAAGCCAGGACCGGTCTAATCAGTTTCATCATTACGTGAATTTAAAAAGATATACTTTGAATTTTTAAAGACGGAATTAAGTATTTTTTGTGAACGGTCCCAATCAGAGATACTATTAAAAACCAAAACAAGATATACTTAAATTTTAAACCTCTCTATTAAGTATAACTTGGTTCGATTTCCTCTAGCAACTCAGTATGAGACAATTTAACGAGACTATCGACCCCTGAGGAAAGCTAGTCTAGTCGCATACTTCATAAACTTAAATTAACAAATATACCTAATATAAATGAAAATCAATATTTTACCACGAAATTTCTTTATAAAGGATTTACCATTATGAAACGAACAAATTAACCAACAGCATTTTATTTTATTTTTAAACCATCTAAATGATGATAAGCAAGATAGTTTAGCAAAGACCTTAAATAAAGTATTCTAGAGCCAGCAGTATTGTGAATTATGGTCTAAGTCAAATGTTCTATCCTGAGAGTTAGAAGGTTGCTCTACACAGAGTACTGCCTTCTGTTAGTGTCATGATGAGGAGTATAAAAGTTAAGGGTACTGTTTGTGCAAGTTTGCATCGAGTACTTATTTTCAAAAAGCCAGGACCGGTCTAATCAGTTTCATCATTACGTGAATTTAAAAAGATATACTTTGAATTTTTAAAGACGGAATTAAGTATATTTTGTGAACGGACCCAATCAGAGATACTATTAAAAACCAAAACAAGATATACTTAAATTTTAAACCTCTCTATTAAGTATAACTTGGTTCGATTTCCTCTAGCAACTCAGTATGAGACATTTACCGAGACTATCGACCCCTGAGGAAAGCTAGCCTAATTGTATACTTCATAAACTTAATTTAACAAATACACCTAATATAAATGAAAAACAATATTTTACCACGAAATTTCTTTATAAAGGATATTTAATTATGACACGAACAAGGTTGTTTAACAGTATTATATTTTTTTTTTTACCCTCTAAATGATGCTAAGCAGGTTGTTTAGAAAAGACCTTAAACAAAGTATTCTTGAACCAGCAGTTTTGTGAATTAAAGTGTAAGTCAAATTTTCTATCCTGAGAGTTAGAAGGTTGCTCTACACAGAGTACTGCCTTCTGTTAGTGTCATGATGAGGAGTATAATAGTTAAGGGTACTGTTTGTGCAAGTTTGCATCGAGTACTTATTTTCAAAAAGCCAGGACCGGTCTAATCAGTTTCATCATTACGTGAATTTAAAAAGGTATACTTTGAATTTTTAAAGACGGAATTAAGTATTTTTTGTGAACGGTCCCAATCAGAGATACTATTAAAAACCAAAACAAGATATACTTAAACTTTAAACCTCTCTATTAAGTATAACTTGCTTCGATTTCCTCTAGTAACTCAGTATGAGACAATTTAACGAGACTATCGACCCTTGAGGAAAGTTAGTCTAGTCGCATACTTCATAAACTTAAATTAACAAATATACCTAATATAAATGAAAATCAATATTTTACCACGAAATTTCTTTATAAAGGATTTACCATTATGAAACGAACAAATTGACCAACAGCATTTATTTTATTTTTAAACCATCTAAATGATGATAAGCCAGATAGTTTAGCAAAGACCTTAAATAAAGTATTCTAGAGCCAGCAGTATTGTGAATTATGGTCTAAGTCAAATGTTCTATCCTGAGAGTTAGAAGGTTGCTCTACACAGAGTACTGCCTTCTGTTAGTGTCATGATGAGGAGTATAAAAGTTAAGGGTACTGTTTGTGTAAGTTTGCATCGAGTACTTATTTTCAAAAAGCCAGGACCGGTCTAATCAGTTTCATCATTACGTGAAATTAAAAAAGATATACTTTACATTTTTACAGACGGAATTAAGTATTTTTTGTGAACGCTCCCAATCAGAGATACTATTAAAAACCAAAACAAGATATACTTAAATTTTAAACCTCTCTATTAAGTATAACTTGGTTCGATTTCCTCTAGCAACTCAGTATGAGACAATTTAACGAGACTATCGACCCCTGAGGAAAGCTAGCCCAATTGCATACTTCATAAACTTAATTTAACAAATATACCTGATATAAAAGAAAAACAATATTTTACCATGAAATTTCTTTTTAAAGGATTTACCATTATGAAACGAACAAATTGACCAACAGCATTTTATTTTATTTTTAAACCATCTAAATGATGATAAGCCAGATAGTTTAGCAAAGACCTTAAATAAAGTATTCTAGAGCCAGCAGTATTGTGAATTATGGTCTAAGTCAAATGTTCTATCCTGAGAGTTAGAAGGTTGCTCTACACAGAGTACTGCCTTCTGTTAGTGTCATGATGAGGAGTATAAAAGTCAAGGGTACTGTTTGTGTAAGTTTGCATCGAGTACTTATTTTCAAAAAGCCAGGACCGGTCTAATAAGTTTCATCATTACGTGAAATTAAAAAAGATATACTTTGAATTTATAAAGACGGAATTAAGTATTTTTTGTGAACGGTTCAATCAGAGATACTATTAAAAACCAAAACAAGATATACTTAAATTTTAAACCTCTCTATTAAGTATAACTTGGTTCGATTTCCTCTAGCAACTCAGTATGAGACAATTTACTGAGACTATCGACCCCTGAGGAAAGCTAGTCTAGTCGCATACTTCATAAACTTAATTTAACAAATATACCTGATATAAAAGAAAAACAATATTTTACCACGAAATTTCTTTTTAAAGGATTTACCATTATGAAACGAACAAATTGACCAACAGCATTTTATTTTATTTTTAAACCATCTAAATGATGATAAGCAAGATAGTTTAGCAAAGACCTTAAATAAAGTATTCTAGAGCCAGCAGTATTCTGAATTATGGTCTAAGTCAAATGTTCTATCCTGAGAGTTAGAAGGTTGCTCTACACAGAGTACTGCCTTCTGCTAGTGTCATGATGAGGAGTATAAAAGTTAAGGGTACTGTTTGTGTAAGTTTGCATCGAGTACATATTTTCAGCAAGACATGACCGGTCTAATCAGTTTCATCATAACGTGAATTTAAAAAGATATACTTTACATTTTTACAGACGGAATTAAGTATTTTTTGTGAACGCTCCCAATCAGAGATACTATTAAAAACCAAAACAAGATATACTTAAATTTTAAACCTCTCTATTAAGTATAACTTGGTTTGATTTCCTCTAGCAACTCAGTATGAGACAATTTAACGAGACTATCGACCCCTGAGGAAAGCTAGTCTAGTCGCATACTTCATAAACTTAAATTAACAAATAAACCTAATATAAATGAAAAACAATATTTTACCACGAAATTTCATTATAAAGGATTTTTAATTATGACACGAACAAGGTTGTTTAACAGTATTATATTTTTTTTAATAACCCTCTAAATGATGCTAAGCAAGTTTTTTAGAAAAGACCTTAAACAAAGTATTCTTGAACCAGCAGTATTGTGAATTATGGTCTAAGTCAAATGTTCTATCCTGAGAGTTAGAAGGTTGCTCTACACAGAGTACTGCCTTCTGTTAGTGTCATGATGAGGAGTATAAAAGTCAAGGGTACTGTTTGTGTTAGTTTGCAACGAGTACTTATTTTCAATAAGCCAGGACGGGTCTAATCAGTTTCATCATTATGTGAATTTCAAAAGATATACTTTGAATTTTTAAAGACGGAATTAAGTATTTTTTGTGAACGGTCCCAATCAGAGATACTATTAAAAACCAAAACAAGATATACTTAAACTTTAAACCTCTCTATTAAGTATAACTTGGTTCGATTTCCTCTAGCAACTCAGTATGAGACATTTACCGAGACTATTGACCCCTGAGGAAAGCTAGCCTAATTGCATACTTCATAAACTTAATTTAACAAATACACCTAATATAAATGAAAAACAATATTTTACTACAAAATTCTTTTATAAAGGATTTATAATTATGACACGAACAAGGTTGTTTAATAGTATTATATTTTTTTTATTAACTCTTTAAATGATGTTAAGCAAGATAGTTTAGCAAAGACCTTAAATAAAGTATTCTAGAGCCAGCAGTATTGTGAATTATGGTCTAAGTCAAATGTTCTATCCAGAGCGTTAGAAGGTTGCCCTACACAGTGTACTGCCATCTGTTAGAGTCATGATGAGGAGTATTAAAGTTAAGGGTACTGTTTGTGTAAGTTTGCATCGAGAACTTACTATCAAAAAGCCAGGACCGGTCTAATCAGTTTCATCGTTACTTGAATTTAAAAAGATATAATTTGAATTTTTAAAGACGGAATTAAGTATTTTATGTGAACGGTCCCAATCAGAGATACTATTAAAAACCAAAACAAGATATACTTAAATTTTAAACCTCCCTATTAAGTATAACTTGGTTCGATTTCCTCTAGCAACTCAGTATGAGACAATTTACCGACACTATCGACCCCTGAGGAAAGCTACCCTAATTGTATACTTCATAAACTTAATTTAACAAATACACCTAATATAAATGAAAAACAATATTTTACCACGAAATTTCATTATAAAGGATTTTTAATTATGACACGAACAAGGTTGTTTAACAGTATTATATTTTTTTTATTAACCCTCTAAATGATGCTAAGCAAGTTTTTTAGAAAAGACCTTAAACAAAGTATTCTTGAACCAGCAGTATTGTGAATTATGGTCTAAGTCAAATGTTCTATCCAGAGCGTTAGAAGGTTGCCCTACACAGTGTACTGCCATCTGTTAGAGTCATGATGAGGAGTATTAAAGTTAAGGGTACTGTTTGTGTAAGTTTGCATCGAGAACTTACTTTCAAAAAGCCAGGACCGGTCTAATCAGTTTCATCATTACGTGAATTTAAAAAGATATACTTTGAATTTTTAAAGACGGAATTAAGTATTTTTTGTGAACGGTCCCAATCAGAGATACTATTAAAAACCAAAACAAGATATACTTAAATTTTAAACCTCTCTATTAAGTATAACTTGGTTCGATTTCCTCTAGCAACTCAGTATGAGACAATTTAACGAGACTATCGACCCCTGAGGAAAGCTAGTCTAGTCGCATACTTCATAAACTTAAATTAACAAATATACCTAATATAAATGAAAATCAATATTTTACCACAAAATTTCTTTTTAAAGGATTTACCATTATGAAACGAACAAATTGACCAACAGCATTTTATTTTATTTTTAAACCATCTAAATGATGATAAGCCAGATAGTTTAGCAAAGACCTTAAATAAAGTATTCTAGAGCCAGCAGTATTGTGAATTATGGTCTAAGTCAAATGTTCTATCCTGAGAGTTAGAAGGTTGCTCTACACAGAGTACTGCCTTCTGCTAGTGTCATGATGAGGAGTATAAAAGTTAAGGGTACTGTTTGTGTAAGTTTGCATCGAGTACATATTTTCAGCAAGACATGACCGGTCTAATCAGTTTCATCATAACGTGAATTTAAAAAGATATACTTTACATTTTTACAGACGGAATTAAGTATTTTTTGTGAACGCTCCCAATCAGAGATACTATTAAAAACCAAAACAAGATATACTTAAATTTTAAACCTCTCTATTAAGTATAACTTGGTTTGATTTCCTCTAGCAACTCAGTATGAGACAATTTAACGAGACTATCGACCCCTGAGGAAAGCTAGTCTAGTCGCATACTTCATAAACTTAAATTAACAAATACACCTAATATAAATGAAAAACAATATTTTACCACGAAATTTCATTATAAAGGATTTTTAATTATGACACGAACAAGGTTGTTTAACAGTATTATATTTTTTTTATTAACCCTCTAAATGATGCTAAGCAAGTTTTTTAGAAAAGACCTTAAACAAAGTATTCTTGAACCAGCAGTATTGTGAATTATGGTCTAAGTCAAATGTTCTATCCTGAGAGTTAGAAGGTTGCTCTACACAGAGTACTGCCTTCTGTTAGTGTCATGATGAGGAGTATAAAAGTTAAGGGTACTGTTTGTGTTAGTTTGCAACGAGTACTTATTTTCAATAAGCCAGGACGGGTCTAATCAGTTTCATCATTATGTGAATTTCAAAAGATATACTTTGAATTTTTAAAGACGGAATTAAGTATTTTTTGTGAACGGTCCCAATCAGAGATACTATTAAAAACCAAAACAAGATATACTTAAACTTTAAACCTCTCTATTAAGTATAACTTGGTTCGATTTCCTCTAGCAACTCAGTATGAGACATTTACCGAGACTATTGACCCCTGAGGAAAGCTAGCCTAATTGCATACTTCATAAACTTAATTTAACAAATACACCTAATATAAATGAAAAACAATATTTTACTACAAAATTCTTTTATAAAGGATTTATAATTATGACACGAACAAGGTTGTTTAATAGTATTATATTTTTTTTATTAACTCTTTAAATGATGTTAAGCAAGATAGTTTAGCAAAGACCTTAAATAAAGTATTCTAGAGCCAGCAGTATTGTGAATTA
Organism: Arma custos; assembly: GCA_037127475.1. Classification (NCBI taxonomy): domain Eukaryota; kingdom Metazoa; phylum Arthropoda; class Insecta; order Hemiptera; family Pentatomidae; genus Arma; species Arma custos. Next base: position 72,525 of record JBBAGI010000143.1, on the reverse strand, counting down.
TGGTCTAAGTCAAATGTTCTATCCAGAGCGTTAGAAGGTTGCCCTACACAGTGTACTGCCATCTGTTAGAGTCATGATGAGGAGTATTAAAGTTAAGGGTACTGTTTGTGTAAGTTTGCATCGAGAACTTACTATCAAAAAGCCAGGACCGGTCTAATCAGTTTCATCGTTACTTGAATTTAAAAAGATATAATTTGAATTTTTAAAGACGGAATTAAGTATTTTATGTGAACGGTCCCAATCAGAGATACTATTAAAAACCAAAACAAGATATACTTAAATTTTAAACCTCCCTATTAAGAATAACTTGGTTCGATTTCCTCTAGCAACTCAGTATGAGACAATTTACCGACACTATCGACCCCTGAGGAAAGCTACCCTAATTGTATACTTCATAAACTTAATTTAACAAATACACCTAATATAAATGAAAAACAATATTTTACCACGAAATTTCATTATAAAGGATTTTTAATTATGACACGAACAAGGTTGTTTAACAGTATTATATTTTTTTTATTAACCCTCTAAATGATGCTAAGCAAGTTTTTTAGAAAAGACCTTAAACAAAGTATTCTTGAACCAGCAGTATTGTGAATTATGGTCTAAGTCAAATGTTCTATCCAGAGCGTTAGAAGGTTGCCCTACACAGTGTACTGCCATCTGTTAGAGTCATGATGAGGAGTATTAAAGTTAAGGGTACTGTTTGTGTAAGTTTGCATCGAGAACTTACTTTCAAAAAGCCAGGACCGGTCTAATCAGTTTCATCATTACGTGAATTTAAAAAGATATACTTTGAATTTTTAAAGACGGAATTAAGTATTTTTTGTGAACGGTCCCAATCAGAGATACTATTAAAAACCAAAACAAGATATACTTAAATTTTAAACCTCTCTATTAAGTATAACTTGGTTCGATTTCCTCTAGCAACTCAGTATGAGACAATTTAACGAGACTATCGACCCCTGAGGAAAGCTAGTCTAGTCGCATACTTCATAAACTTAAATTAACAAATATACCTAATATAAATGAAAATCAATATTTTACCACAAAATTTCTTTTTAAAGGATTTACCATTATGAAACGAACAAATTGACCAACAGCATTTTATTTTATTTTTAAACCATCTAAATGATGATAAGCCAGATAGTTTAGCAAAGACCTTAAATAAAGTATTCTAGAGCCAGCAGTATTGTGAATTATGGTCTAAGTCAAATGTTCTATCCTGAGAGTTAGAAGGTTGCTCTACACAGAGTACTGCCTTCTGCTAGTGTCATGATGAGGAGTATAAAAGTTAAGGGTACTGTTTGTGTAAGTTTGCATCGAGTACATATTTTCAGCAAGACATGACCGGTCTAATCAGTTTCATCATAACGTGAATTTAAAAAGATATACTTTACATTTTTACAGACGGAATTAAGTATTTTTTGTGAACGCTCCCAATCAGAGATACTATTAAAAACCAAAACAAGATATACTTAAATTTTAAACCTCTCTATTAAGTATAACTTGGTTTGATTTCCTCTAGCAACTCAGTATGAGACAATTTAACGAGACTATCGACCCCTGAGGAAAGCTAGTCTAGTCGCATACTTCATAAACTTAAATTAACAAATACACCTAATATAAATGAAAAACAATATTTTACCACGAAATTTCATTATAAAGGATTTTTAATTATGACACGAACAAGGTTGTTTAACAGTATTATATTTTTTTTATTAACCCTCTAAATGATGCTAAGCAAGTTTTTTAGAAAAGACCTTAAACAAAGTATTCTTGAACCAGCAGTATTGTGAATTATGGTCTAAGTCAAATGTTCTATCCTGAGAGTTAGAAGGTTGCTCTACACAGAGTACTGCCTTCTGTTAGTGTCATGATGAGGAGTATAAAAGTTAAGGGTACTGTTTGTGTTAGTTTGCAACGAGTACTTATTTTCAATAAGCCAGGACGGGTCTAATCAGTTTCATCATTATGTGAATTTCAAAAGATATACTTTGAATTTTTAAAGACGGAATTAAGTATTTTTTGTGAACGGTCCCAATCAGAGATACTATTAAAAACCAAAACAAGATATACTTAAACTTTAAACCTCTCTATTAAGTATAACTTGGTTCGATTTCCTCTAGCAACTCAGTATGAGACATTTACCGAGACTATTGACCCCTGAGGAAAGCTAGCCTAATTGCATACTTCATAAACTTAATTTAACAAATACACCTAATATAAATGAAAAACAATATTTTACTACAAAATTCTTTTATAAAGGATTTATAATTATGACACGAACAAGGTTGTTTAATAGTATTATATTTTTTTTATTAACCCTCTAAATGATGCTAAGCAAGTTTTTTAGAAAAGACCTTAAACAAAGTATTCTTGAACCAGCAGTATTGTGAATTATGGTCTAAGTCAAATGTTCTATCCTGAGAGTTAGAAGGTTGCTCTACACAGAGTACTGCCTTCTGTTAGTGTCATGATGAGGAGTATAAAAGTTAAGGGTACTGTTTGTGTTAGTTTGCAACGAGTACTTATTTTCAATAAGCCAGGACGGGTCTAATCAGTTTCATCATTATGTGAATTTCAAAAGATATACTTTGAATTTTTAAAGACGGAATTAAGTATTTTTTGTGAACGGTCCCAATCAGAGATACTATTAAAAACCAAAACAAGATATACTTAAACTTTAAACCTCTCTATTAAGTATAACTTGGTTCGATTTCCTCTAGCAACTCAGTATGAGACATTTACCGAGACTATCGACCCCTGAGGAAAGCTAGCCTAATTGTATACTTCATAAACTTAATTTAACAAATACACCTAATATAAATGAAAAACAATATTTTACCACGAAATTTCTTTATAAAGGATATTTAATTATGAAACGAACAAATTGACCAACAGCATTTTATTTTATTTTTAAACCATCTAAATGATGATAAGCCAGATAGTTTAGCAAAGACCTTAAATAAAGTATTCTAGAGCCAGCAGTATTGTGAATTATGGTCTAAGTCAAATGTTCTATCCTGAGAGTTAGAAGGTTGCTCTACACAGAGTACTGCCTTCTGTTAGTTTCATGATGAGGAGTATAAAAGTTAAGGGTACTGTTTGTGTAAGTTTGCATCGAGTACTTATTTTCAAAAAGCCAGGACCGGTCTAATCAGTTTCATCATTACGTGAATTTAAAAAGATATACTTTGAATTTTTAAAGACGGAATTAAGTATTTTTTGTGAACGGTCCCAATCAGAGATACTATTAAAAACCAAAACAAGATATACTTAAATTTTAAACCTCTCTATTAAGTATAACTTGGTTTGATTTCCTCTAGCAACTCAGTATGAGACATTTACCGAGACTATCGACCCCTGAGGAAAGCTAGCCTAATTGTATACTTCATAAACTTAATTTAACAAATACACCTAATATAAATGAAAAACAATATTTTACCACGAAATTTCTTTATAAAGGATATTTAATTATGACACGAACAAGGTTGTTTAACAGTATTATATTTTTTTTTTTTAACCTCTAAATGATGCTAAGCAGGTTGTTTAGAAAAGACCTTAAACAAAGTATTCTTGAACCAGCAGTTTTGCGAATTAAAGGGTAAGTCAAATTTTCTATCCTGAGAGTTAGAAGGTTGCTCTACACAGAGTACTGCCTTCTGTTAGTGTCATGATGAGGAGTATAAAAGTTAAGGGTACTGTTTGTGCAAGTTTGCATCGAGTACTTATTTTCAAAAAGCCAGGACCGGTCTAATCAGTTTCATCATTACGTGAATTTAAAAAGGTATACTTTGAATTTTTAAAGACGGAATTAAGTATTTTTTGTGAACGGTCCCAATCAGAGATACTATTAAAAACCAAAACAAGATATACTTAAACTTTAAACCTCTCTATTAAGTATAACTTGCTTCGATTTCCTCTAGCAACTCAGTATGAGACAATTTACTGAGACTATCGACCCCTGAGGAAAGCTAGTCTGGTCGCATACTTCATAAACTTAATTTAACAAATATACCTGATATAAAAGAAAAACAATATTTTACCAAGAAATTTCTTTATTAAGGGTTTACCATTATGAAACGAACAAATTGACCAACAGTATTATTTGTTCTTTTTAAACCATCTAAATGATGATAATCAAGATAGTTTAGCAAAGATCTTAAATAAAGTATTCTAGAGCCAGCAGTATTGTGAATTATGGTCTAGGTCAAATGTTCTATCCAGAGCGTTAGAAGGTTGCCCTACACAGTGTACTGCCATCTGTTAGAGTCATGATGAGGAGTATTAAAGTTTAGGGTACTGTTTGTGTAAGTTTGCATCGAGTACTTATTTTCAAAAAGCCAGGTCTGGTCTAATCAGTTTCATCATTACGGAATTTAAAAAGATATACTTTACATTTTTACAGACGGAATAAAGTATTTTTTGTGAACGGTCCCAATCAGAGATACTATTAAAAACCAAAACAAGATATACTTAAACTTTAAACCTCTCTATTAAGTATAACTTGGTTCGATTTCCTCTAGCAACTCAGTATGAGACAATTTAACGAGACTATCGACCCCTGAGGAAAGCTAGCCCAATTGCATACTTCATAAACTTAAATTAACAAATACACCTAATATAAATGAAAAACAATATTTTACCACGAAATTTCTTTATAAAGGATATTTAATTATGACACGAACAAGGTTGTTTAACAGTATTATATTTTTTTTTTTTAACCTCTAAATGATGCTAAGCAGGTTGTTTAGAAAAGACCTTAAACAAAGTATTCTTGAACCAGCAGTTTTGCGAATTAAAGGGTAAGTCAAATTTTCTATCCTGAGAGTTAGAAGGTTGCTCTACACAGAGTACTGCCTTCTGTTAGTGTCATGATGAGGAGTATAAAAGTTAAGGGTACTGTTTGTGCAAGTTTGCATCGAGTACTTATTTTCAAAAAGCCAGGACCGGTCTAATCAGTTTCATCATTACGTGAATTTAAAAAGGTATACTTTGAATTTTTAAAGACGGAATTAAGTATTTTTTGTGAACGGTCCCAATCAGAGATACTATTAAAAACCAAAACAAGATATACTTAAACTTTAAACCTCTCTATTAAGTATAACTTGCTTCGATTTCCTCTAGCAACTCAGTATGAGACAATTTACTGAGACTATCGACCCCTGAGGAAAGCTAGTCTGGTCGCATACTTCATAAACTTAATTTAACAAATATACCTGATATAAAAGAAAAACAATATTTTACCAAGAAATTTCTTTATTAAGGGTTTACCATTATGAAACGAACAAATTGACCAACAGTATTATTTGTTCTTTTTAAACCATCTAAATGATGATAATCAAGATAGTTTAGCAAAGATCTTAAATAAAGTATTCTAGAGCCAGCAGTATTGTGAATTATGGTCTAGGTCAAATGTTCTATCCAGAGCGTTAGAAGGTTGCCCTACACAGTGTACTGCCATCTGTTAGAGTCATGATGAGGAGTATTAAAGTTTAGGGTACTGTTTGTGTAAGTTTGCATCGAGTACTTATTTTCAAAAAGCCAGGTCTGGTCTAATCAGTTTCATCATTACGGAATTTAAAAAGATATACTTTACATTTTTACAGACGGAATAAAGTATTTTTTGTGAACGGTCCCAATCAGAGATACTATTAAAAACCAAAACAAGATATACTTAAACTTTAAACCTCTCTATTAAGTATAACTTGGTTCGATTTCCTCTAGCAACTCAGTATGAGACAATTTAACGAGACTATCGACCCCTGAGGAAAGCTAGCCCAATTGCATACTTCATAAACTTAAATTAACAAATATACCTAATATAAATGAAAATCAATATTTTACCACGAAATTTCTTTATAAAGGATTTACCATTATGAAACGAACAAATTGACCAACAGCATCTTATTTTATTTTTAAACCATCTAAATGATGATAAGCAAGATAGTTTAGCAAAGACCTTGAATAAAGTATTCTAGAGCCAGGAGTATTCTGAATTATGGTCTAAGTCAAATGTTCTATCCTGAGCGTTAGAAGGTTGCTCTACACAGAGTACTGCCTTCTGTTAGTGTCATGATGAGGAGTATAAAAGTTAAGGGTACTATTTGTGTAAGTTTGCATCGAGTACTTATTTTCAAAAAGCCAGGACCGGTCTAATAAGTTTCATCATTACGTGAAATTAAAAAAGATATACTTTACATTTTTACAGACGGAATTAAGTATTTTTTGTGAACGGTTCAATCAGAGATACTATTAAAAACCAAAACAAGATATACTTAAATTTTAAACCTCTCTATTAAGTATAACTTGGTTCGATTTCCTCTAGCAACTCAGTATGAGACAATTTACTGAGACTATCGACCCCTGAGGAAAGCTAGTCTAGTCGCATACTTCATAAACTTAATTTAACAAATATACCTGATATAAAAGAAAAACAATATTTTACCACGAAATTTCTTTTTAAAGGATTTACCATTATGAAACGAACAAATTGACCAACAGCATTTTATTTTATTTTTAAACCATCTAAATGATGATAAGCAAGATAGTTTAGCAAAGACCTTAAATAAAGTATTCTAGAGCCAGCAGTATTGTGAATTATGGTCTAAGTCAAATGTTCTATCCTGAGAGTTAGAAGGTTGCTCTACACAGAGTACTGCCTTCTGCTAGTGTCATGATGAGGAGTATAAAAGTTAAGGGTACTGTTTGTGTAAGTTTGCATCGAGTACATATTTTCAGCAAGACATGACCGGTCTAATCAGTTTCATCATAACGTGAATTTAAAAAGATATACTTTACATTTTTACAGACGGAATTAAGTATTTTTTGTGAACGCTCCCAATCAGAGATACTATTAAAAACCAAAACAAGATATACTTAAATTTTAAACCTCTCTATTAAGTATAACTTGGTTTGATTTCCTCTAGCAACTCAGTATGAGACAATTTAACGAGACTATCGACCCCTGAGGAAAGCTAGTCTAGTCGCATACTTCATAAACTTAAATTAACAAATACACCTAATATAAATGAAAAACAATATTTTACCACGAAATTTCATTATAAAGGATTTTTAATTATGACACGAACAAGGTTGTTTAACAGTATTATATTTTTTTTATTAACCCTCTAAATGATGCTAAGCAAGTTTTTTAGAAAAGACCTTAAACAAAGTATTCTTGAACCAGCAGTATTGTGAATTATGGTCTAAGTCAAATGTTCTATCCTGAGAGTTAGAAGGTTGCTCTACACAGAGTACTGCCTTCTGTTAGTGTCATGATGAGGAGTATAAAAGTTAAGGGTACTGTTTGTGTTAGTTTGCAACGAGTACTTATTTTCAATAAGCCAGGACGGGTCTAATCAGTTTCATCATTATGTGAATTTCAAAAGATATACTTTGAATTTTTAAAGACGGAATTAAGTATTTTTTGTGAACGGTCCCAATCAGAGATACTATTAAAAACCAAAACAAGATATACTTAAACTTTAAACCTCTCTATTAAGTATAACTTGGTTCGATTTCCTCTAGCAACTCAGTATGAGACATTTACCGAGACTATTGACCCCTGAGGAAAGCTAGCCTAATTGCATACTTCATAAACTTAATTTAACAAATACACCTAATATAAATGAAAAACAATATTTTACCACGAAATTTCATTATAAAGGATTTTTAATTATGACACGAACAAGGTTGTTTAACAGTATTATATTTTTTTTATTAACCCTCTAAATGATGCTAAGCAAGTTTTTTAGAAAAGACCTTAAACAAAGTATTCTTGAACCAGCAGTATTGTGAATTATGGTCTAAGTCAAATGTTCTATCCAGAGCGTTAGAAGGTTGCCCTACACAGTGTACTGCCATCTGTTAGAGTCATGATGAGGAGTATTAAAGTTAAGGGTACTGTTTGTGTAAGTTTGCATCGAGAACTTACTTTCAAAAAGCCAGGACCGGTCTAATCAGTTTCATCATTACGTGAATTTAAAAAGATATACTTTGAATTTTTAAAGACGGAATTAAGTATTTTTTGTGAACGGTCCCAATCAGAGATACTATTAAAAACCAAAACAAGATATACTTAAATTTTAAACCTCTCTATTAAGTATAACTTGGTTCGATTTCCTCTAGCAACTCAGTATGAGACAATTTAACGAGACTATCGACCCCTGAGGAAAGCTAGTCTAGTCGCATACTTCATAAACTTAAATTAACAAATATACCTAATATAAATGAAAATCAATATTTTACCACAAAATTTCTTTATAAAGGATATTTAATTATGAAACGAACAAATTGACCAACAGCATTTTATTTTATTTTTAAACCATCTAAATGATGATAAGCCAGATAGTTTAGCAAAGACCTTAAATAAAGTATTCTAGAGCCAGCAGTATTGTGAATTATGGTCTAAGTCAAATGTTCTATCCTGAGAGTTAGAAGGTTGCTCTACACAGAGTACTGCCTTCTGCTAGTGTCATGATGAGGAGTATAAAAGTTAAGGGTACTGTTTGTGTAAGTTTGCATCGAGTACATATTTTCAGCAAGACATGACCGGTCTAATCAGTTTCATCATAACGTGAATTTAAAAAGATATACTTTACATTTTTACAGACGGAATTAAGTATTTTTTGTGAACGGTCCCAATCAGAGATACTATTAAAAACCAAAACAAGATATACTTAAATTTTAAACCTCTCTATTAAGTATAACTTGGTTTGATTTCCTCTAGCAACTCAGTATGAGACAATTTAACGAGACTATCGACCCCTGAGGAAAGCTAGTCTAGTCGCATACTTCATAAACTTAAATTAACAAATACACCTAATATAAATGAAAAACAATATTTTACCACGAAATTTCATTATAAAGGATTTTTAATTATGACACGAACAAGGTTGTTTAACAGTATTATATTTTTTTTATTAACCCTCTAAATGATGCTAAGCAAGTTTTTTAGAAAAGACCTTAAACAAAGTATTCTTGAACCAGCAGTATTGTGAATTATGGTCTAAGTCAAATGTTCTATCCTGAGAGTTAGAAGGTTGCTCTACACAGAGTACTGCCTTCTGTTAGTGTCATGATGAGGAGTATAAAAGTTAAGGGTACTGTTTGTGTTAGTTTGCAACGAGTACTTATTTTCAATAAGCCAGGACGGGTCTAATCAGTTTCATCATTATGTGAATTTCAAAAGATATACTTTGAATTTTTAAAGACGGAATTAAGTATTTTTTGTGAACGGTCCCAATCAGAGATACTATTAAAAACCAAAACAAGATATACTTAAACTTTAAACCTCTCTATTAAGTATAACTTGGTTCGATTTCCTCTAGCAACTCAGTATGAGACATTTACCGAGACTATTGACCCCTGAGGAAAGCTAGCCTAATTGCATACTTCATAAACTTAATTTAACAAATACACCTAATATAAATGAAAAACAATATTTTACTACAAAATTCTTTTATAAAGGATTTATAATTATGACACGAACAAGGTTGTTTAATAGTATTATATTTTTTTTATTAACCCTCTAAATGATGCTAAGCAAGTTTTTTAGAAAAGACCTTAAACAAAGTATTCTTGAACCAGCAGTATTGTGAATTATGGTCTAAGTCAAATGTTCTATCCTGAGAGTTAGAAGGTTGCTCTACACAGAGTACTGCCTTCTGTTAGTGTCATGATGAGGAGTATAAAAGTTAAGGGTACTGTTTGTGTTAGTTTGCAACGAGTACTTATTTTCAATAAGCCAGGACGGGTCTAATCAGTTTCATCATTATGTGAATTTCAAAAGATATACTTTGAATTTTTAAAGACGGAATTAAGTATTTTTTGTGAACGGTCCCAATCAGAGATACTATTAAAAACCAAAACAAGATATACTTAAACTTTAAACCTCTCTATTAAGTATAACTTGGTTCGATTTCCTCTAGCAACTCAGTATGAGACATTTACCGAGACTATCGACCCCTGAGGAAAGCTAGCCTAATTGTATACTTCATAAACTTAATTTAACAAATACACCTAATATAAATGAAAAACAATATTTTACCACGAAATTTCTTTATAAAGGATATTTAATTATGAAACGAACAAATTGACCAACAGCATTTTATTTTATTTTTAAACCATCTAAATGATGATAAGCCAGATAGTTTAGCAAAGACCTTAAATAAAGTATTCTAGAGCCAGCAGTATTGTGAATTATGGTCTAAGTCAAATGTTCTATCCTGAGAGTTAGAAGGTTGCTCTACACAGAGTACTGCCTTCTGTTAGTTTCATGATGAGGAGTATAAAAGTTAAGGGTACTGTTTGTGTAAGTTTGCATCGAGTACTTATTTTCAAAAAGCCAGGACCGGTCTAATCAGTTTCATCATTACGTGAATTTAAAAAGATATACTTTGAATTTTTAAAGACGGAATTAAGTATTTTTTGTGAACGGTCCCAATCAGAGATACTATTAAAAACCAAAACAAGATATACTTAAATTTTAAACCTCTCTATTAAGTATAACTTGGTTTGATTTCCTCTAGCAACTCAGTATGAGACATTTACCGAGACTATCGACCCCTGAGGAAAGCTAGCCTAATTGTATACTTCATAAACTTAATTTAACAAATACACCTAATATAAATGAAAAACAATATTTTACCACGAAATTTCTTTATAAAGGATATTTAATTATGACACGAACAAGGTTGTTTAACAGTATTATATTTTTTTTTTTTAACCTCTAAATGATGCTAAGCAGGTTGTTTAGAAAAGACCTTAAACAAAGTATTCTTGAACCAGCAGTTTTGCGAATTAAAGGGTAAGTCAAATTTTCTATCCTGAGAGTTAGAAGGTTGCTCTACACAGAGTACTGCCTTCTGTTAGTGTCATGATGAGGAGTATAAAAGTTAAGGGTACTGTTTGTGCAAGTTTGCATCGAGTACTTATTTTCAAAAAGCCAGGACCGGTCTAATCAGTTTCATCATTACGTGAATTTAAAAAGGTATACTTTGAATTTTTAAAGACGGAATTAAGTATTTTTTGTGAACGGTCCCAATCAGAGATACTATTAAAAACCAAAACAAGATATACTTAAACTTTAAACCTCTCTATTAAGTATAACTTGCTTCGATTTCCTCTAGCAACTCAGTATGAGACAATTTACTGAGACTATCGACCCCTGAGGAAAGCTAGTCTGGTCGCATACTTCATAAACTTAATTTAACAAATATACCTGATATAAAAGAAAAACAATATTTTACCAAGAAATTTCTTTATTAAGGGTTTACCATTATGAAACGAACAAATTGACCAACAGTATTATTTGTTCTTTTTAAACCATCTAAATGATGATAATCAAGATAGTTTAGCAAAGATCTTAAATAAAGTATTCTAGAGCCAGCAGTATTGTGAATTATGGTCTAGGTCAAATGTTCTATCCAGAGCGTTAGAAGGTTGCCCTACACAGTGTACTGCCATCTGTTAGAGTCATGATGAGGAGTATTAAAGTTTAGGGTACTGTTTGTGTAAGTTTGCATCGAGTACTTATTTTCAAAAAGCCAGGTCTGGTCTAATCAGTTTCATCATTACGGAATTTAAAAAGATATACTTTACATTTTTACAGACGGAATAAAGTATTTTTTGTGAACGGTCCCAATCAGAGATACTATTAAAAACCAAAACAAGATATACTTAAACTTTAAACCTCTCTATTAAGTATAACTTGGTTCGATTTCCTCTAGCAACTCAGTATGAGACAATTTAACGAGACTATCGACCCCTGAGGAAAGCTAGCCCAATTGCATACTTCATAAACTTAAATTAACAAATACACCTAATATAAATGAAAAACAATATTTTACCACGAAATTTCTTTATAAAGGATATTTAATTATGACACGAACAAGGTTGTTTAACAGTATTATATTTTTTTTTTTTAACCTCTAAATGATGCTAAGCAGGTTGTTTAGAAAAGACCTTAAACAAAGTATTCTTGAACCAGCAGTTTTGCGAATTAAAGGGTAAGTCAAATTTTCTATCCTGAGAGTTAGAAGGTTGCTCTACACAGAGTACTGCCTTCTGTTAGTGTCATGATGAGGAGTATAAAAGTTAAGGGTACTGTTTGTGCAAGTTTGCATCGAGTACTTATTTTCAAAAAGCCAGGACCGGTCTAATCAGTTTCATCATTACGTGAATTTAAAAAGGTATACTTTGAATTTTTAAAGACGGAATTAAGTATTTTTTGTGAACGGTCCCAATCAGAGATACTATTAAAAACCAAAACAAGATATACTTAAACTTTAAACCTCTCTATTAAGTATAACTTGCTTCGATTTCCTCTAGCAACTCAGTATGAGACAATTTACTGAGACTATCGACCCCTGAGGAAAGCTAGTCTGGTCGCATACTTCATAAACTTAATTTAACAAATATACCTGATATAAAAGAAAAACAATATTTTACCAAGAAATTTCTTTATTAAGGGTTTACCATTATGAAACGAACAAATTGACCAACAGTATTATTTGTTCTTTTTAAACCATCTAAATGATGATAATCAAGATAGTTTAGCAAAGATCTTAAATAAAGTATTCTAGAGCCAGCAGTATTGTGAATTATGGTCTAGGTCAAATGTTCTATCCAGAGCGTTAGAAGGTTGCCCTACACAGTGTACTGCCATCTGTTAGAGTCATGATGAGGAGTATTAAAGTTTAGGGTACTGTTTGTGTAAGTTTGCATCGAGTACTTATTTTCAAAAAGCCAGGTCTGGTCTAATCAGTTTCATCATTACGGAATTTAAAAAGATATACTTTACATTTTTACAGACGGAATAAAGTATTTTTTGTGAACGGTCCCAATCAGAGATACTATTAAAAACCAAAACAAGATATACTTAAACTTTAAACCTCTCTATTAAGTATAACTTGGTTCGATTTCCTCTAGCAACTCAGTATGAGACAATTTAACGAGACTATCGACCCCTGAGGAAAGCTAGCCCAATTGCATACTTCATAAACTTAAATTAACAAATACACCTAATATAAATGAAAAACAATATTTTACCACGAAATTTCTTTATAAAGGATATTTAATTATGACACGAACAAGGTTGTTTAACAGTATTATATTTTTTTTTTTTAACCTCTAAATGATGCTAAGCAGGTTGTTTAGAAAAGACCTTAAACAAAGTATTCTTGAACCAGCAGTTTTGCGAATTAAAGGGTAAGTCAAATTTTCTATCCTGAGAGTTAGAAGGTTGCTCTACACAGAGTACTGCCTTCTGTTAGTGTCATGATGAGGAGTATAAAAGTTAAGGGTACTGTTTGTGCAAGTTTGCATCGAGTACTTATTTTCAAAAAGCCAGGACCGGTCTAATCAGTTTCATCATTACGTGAATTTAAAAAGGTATACTTTGAATTTTTAAAGACGGAATTAAGTATTTTTTGTGAACGGTCCCAATCAGAGATACTATTAAAAACCAAAACAAGATATACTTAAACTTTAAACCTCTCTATTAAGTATAACTTGCTTCGATTTCTTCTAGCAACTCAGTATGAGACAATTTACTGAGACTATCGACCCCTGAGGAAAGCTAGTCTGGTCGCATACTTCATAAACTTAATTTAACAAATATACCTGATATAAAAGAAAAACAATATTTTACCAAGAAATTTCTTTATTAAGGGTTTACCATTATGAAACGAACAAATTGACCAACAGTATTATTTGTTCTTTTTAAACCATCTAAATGATGATAATCAAGATAGTTTAGCAAAGATCTTAAATAAAGTATTCTAGAGCCAGCAGTATTGTGAATTATGGTCTAGGTCAAATGTTCTATCCAGAGCGTTAGAAGGTTGCCCTACACAGTGTACTGCCATCTGTTAGAGTCATGATGAGGAGTATTAAAGTTTAGGGTACTGTTTGTGTAAGTTTGCATCGAGTACTTATTTTCAAAAAGCCAGGTCTGGTCTAATCAGTTTCATCATTACGGAATTTAAAAAGATATACTTTACATTTTTACAGACGGAATAAAGTATTTTTTGTGAACGGTCCCAATCAGAGATACTATTAAAAACCAAAACAAGATATACTTAAACTTTAAACCTCTCTATTAAGTATAACTTGGTTCGATTTCCTCTAGCAACTCAGTATGAGACAATTTAACGAGACTATCGACCCCTGAGGAAAGCTAGCCCAATTGCATACTTCATAAACTTAAATTAACAAATATACCTAATATAAATGAAAATCAATATTTTACCACGAAATTTCTTTATAAAGGATTTACCATTATGAAACGAACAAATTGACCAACAGCATCTTATTTTATTTTTAAACCATCTAAATGATGATAAGCAAGATAGTTTAGCAAAGACCTTGAATAAAGTATTCTAGAGCCAGGAGTATTCTGAATTATGGTCTAAGTCAAATGTTCTATCCTGAGCGTTAGAAGGTTGCTCTACACAGAGTACTGCCTTCTGTTAGTGTCATGATGAGGAGTATAAAAGTTAAGGGTACTATTTGTGTAAGTTTGCATCGAGTACTTATTTTCAAAAAGCCAGGACCGGTCTAATAAGTTTCATCATTACGTGAAATTAAAAAAGATATACTTTACATTTTTACAGACGGAATTAAGTATTTTTTGTGAACGGTTCAATCAGAGATACTATTAAAAACCAAAACAAGATATACTTAAATTTTAAACCTCTCTATTAAGTATAACTTGGTTCGATTTCCTCTAGCAACTCAGTATGAGACAATTTACTGAGACTATCGACCCCTGAGGAAAGCTAGTCTAGTCGCATACTTCATAAACTTAATTTAACAAATATACCTGATATAAAAGAAAAACAATATTTTACCACGAAATTTCTTTTTAAAGGATTTACCATTATGAAACGAACAAATTGACCAACAGCATTTTATTTTATTTTTAAACCATCTAAATGATGATAAGCAAGATAGTTTAGCAAAGACCTTAAATAAAGTATTCTAGAGCCAGCAGTATTGTGAATTATGGTCTAAGTCAAATGTTCTATCCTGAGAGTTAGAAGGTTGCTCTACACAGAGTACTGCCTTCTGCTAGTGTCATGATGAGGAGTATAAAAGTTAAGGGTACTGTTTGTGTAAGTTTGCATCGAGTACATATTTTCAGCAAGACATGACCGGTCTAATCAGTTTCATCATAACGTGAATTTAAAAAGATATACTTTACATTTTTACAGACGGAATTAAGTATTTTTTGTGAACGCTCCCAATCAGAGATACTATTAAAAACCAAAACAAGATATACTTAAATTTTAAACCTCTCTATTAAGTATAACTTGGTTTGATTTCCTCTAGCAACTCAGTATGAGACAATTTAACGAGACTATCGACCCCTGAGGAAAGCTAGTCTAGTCGCATACTTCATAAACTTAAATTAACAAATACACCTAATATAAATGAAAAACAATATTTTACCACGAAATTTCATTATAAAGGATTTTTAATTATGACACGAACAAGGTTGTTTAACAGTATTATATTTTTTTTATTAACCCTCTAAATGATGCTAAGCAAGTTTTTTAGAAAAGACCTTAAACAAAGTATTCTTGAACCAGCAGTATTGTGAATTATGGTCTAAGTCAAATGTTCTATCCTGAGAGTTAGAAGGTTGCTCTACACAGAGTACTGCCTTCTGTTAGTGTCATGATGAGGAGTATAAAAGTTAAGGGTACTGTTTGTGTTAGTTTGCAACGAGTACTTATTTTCAATAAGCCAGGACGGGTCTAATCAGTTTCATCATTATGTGAATTTCAAAAGATATACTTTGAATTTTTAAAGACGGAATTAAGTATTTTTTGTGAACGGTCCCAATCAGAGATACTATTAAAAACCAAAACAAGATATACTTAAACTTTAAACCTCTCTATTAAGTATAACTTGGTTCGATTTCCTCTAGCAACTCAGTATGAGACATTTACCGAGACTATTGACCCCTGAGGAAAGCTAGCCTAATTGCATACTTCATAAACTTAATTTAACAAATACACCTAATATAAATGAAAAACAATATTTTACCACGAAATTTCATTATAAAGGATTTTTAATTATGACACGAACAAGGTTGTTTAACAGTATTATATTTTTTTTATTAACCCTCTAAATGATGCTAAGCAAGTTTTTTAGAAAAGACCTTAAACAAAGTATTCTTGAACCAGCAGTATTGTGAATTATGGTCTAAGTCAAATGTTCTATCCAGAGCGTTAGAAGGTTGCCCTACACAGTGTACTGCCATCTGTTAGAGTCATGATGAGGAGTATTAAAGTTAAGGGTACTGTTTGTGTAAGTTTGCATCGAGAACTTACTTTCAAAAAGCCAGGACCGGTCTAATCAGTTTCATCATTACGTGAATTTAAAAAGATATACTTTGAATTTTTAAAGACGGAATTAAGTATTTTTTGTGAACGGTCCCAATCAGAGATACTATTAAAAACCAAAACAAGATATACTTAAATTTTAAACCTCTCTATTAAGTATAACTTGGTTCGATTTCCTCTAGCAACTCAGTATGAGACAATTTACTGAGACTATCGACCCCTGAGGAAAGCTAGTCTAGTCGCATACTTCATAAACTTAATTTAACAAATATACCTGATATAAAAGAAAAACAATATTTTACCACGAAATTTCTTTTTAAAGGATTTACCATTATGAAACGAACAAATTGACCAACAGCATTTTATTTTATTTTTAAACCATCTAAATGATGATAAGCAAGATAGTTTAGCAAAGACCTTAAATAAAGTATTCTAGAGCCAGCAGTATTGTGAATTATGGTCTAAGTCAAATGTTCTATCCTGAGAGTTAGAAGGTTGCTCTACACAGAGTACTGCCTTCTGTTAGTGTCATGATGAGGAGGATAAAAGTTAAGGGTACTGTTTGTGCAAGTTTGCATCGAGTACTTATTTTCAAAAAGCCAGGACCGGTCTAATCAGTTTCATCATTACGTGAATTTAAAAAGGTATACTTTGAATTTTTAAAGACGGAATTAAGTATTTTTTGTGAACGGTCCCAATCAGAGATACTATTAAAAACCAAAACAAGATATACTTAAACTTTAAACCTCTCTATTAAGTATAACTTGCTTCGATTTCCTCTAGCAACTCAGTATGAGACAATTTACTGAGACTATCGACCCCTGAGGAAAGCTAGTCTGGTCGCATACTTCATAAACTTAATTTAACAAATATACCTGATATAAAAGAAAAACAATATTTTACCAAGAAATTTCTTTATTAAGGGTTTACCATTATGAAACGAACAAATTGACCAACAGTATTATTTGTTCTTTTTAAACCATCTAAATGATGATAATCAAGATAGTTTAGCAAAGATCTTAAATAAAGTATTCTAGAGCCAGCTGTATTGTGAATTATGGTCTAGGTCAAATGTTCTATCCAGAGCGTTAGAAGGTTGCCCTACACAGTGTACTGCCATCTGTTAGAGTCATGATGAGGAGTATTAAAGTTTAGGGTACTGTTTGTGTAAGTTTGCATCGAGTACTTATTTTCAAAAAGCCAGGTCTGGTCTAATCAGTTTCATCATTACGGAATTTAAAAAGATATACTTTACATTTTTACAGACGAAATAAAGTATTTTTTGTGAACGGTCCCAATCAGAGATACTATTAAAAACCAAAACAAGATATACTTAAACTTTAAACCTCTCTATTAAGTATAACTTGGTTCGATTTCCTCTAGCAACTCAGTATGAGACAATTTAACGAGACTATCGACCCCTGAGGAAAGCTAGCCCAATTGCATACTTCATAAACTTAAATTAACAAATATACCTAATATAAATGAAAATCAATATTTTACCACGAAATTTCTTTATAAAGGATTTACCATTATGAAACGAACAAATTGACCAACAGCATCTTATTTTATTTTTAAACCATCTAAATGAAGATAAGCAAGATAGTTTAGCAAAGACCTTGAATAAAGTATTCTAGAGCCAGGAGTATTCTGAATTATGGTCTAAGTCAAATGTTCTATCCTGAGCGTTAGAAGGTTGCTCTACACAGAGTACTGCCTTCTGTTAGTGTCATGATGAGGAGTATAAAAGTTAAGGGTACTATTTGTGTAAGTTTGCATCGAGTACTTATTTTCAAAAAGCCAGGACCGGTCTAATAAGTTTCATCATTACGTGAAATTAAAAAAGATATACTTTACATTTTTACAGACGGAATTAAGTATTTTTTGTGAACGGTTCAATCAGAGATACTATTAAAAACCAAAACAAGATATA
The DNA here is from genome assembly GCA_037127475.1 of Arma custos. Lineage (NCBI taxonomy): Eukaryota > Metazoa > Arthropoda > Insecta > Hemiptera > Pentatomidae > Arma > Arma custos. The sequence goes on along the minus strand of JBBAGI010000143.1, from coordinate 54,234 downwards.
CTTAAATTTTAAACCTCTCTATTAAGTATAACTTGGTTCGATTTCCTCTAGCAACTCAGTATGAGACAATTTACTGAGACTATCGACCCCTGAGGAAAGCTAGTCTAGTCACATACTTCATAAACTTAATTTAACAAATATACCTGATATAAAAGAAAAACAATATTTTACCACGAAATTTCTTTTTAAAGGATTTACCATTATGAAACGAACAAATTGACCAACAGCATTTTATTTTATTTTTAAACCATCTAAATGATGATAAGCAAGATAGTTTAGCAAAGACCTTAAATAAAGTATTCTAGAGCCAGCAGTATTGTGAATTATGGTCTAAGTCAAATGTTCTATCCTGAGAGTTAGAAGGTTGCTCTACACAGAGTACTGCCTTCTGCTAGTGTCATGATGAGGAGTATAAAAGTTAAGGGTACTGTTTGTGTAAGTTTGCATCGAGTACATATTTTCAGCAAGACATGACCGGTCTAATCAGTTTCATCATAACGTGAATTTAAAAAGATATACTTTACATTTTTACAGACGGAATTAAGTATTTTTTGTGAACGCTCCCAATCAGAGATACTATTAAAAACCAAAACAAGATATACTTAAATTTTAAACCTCTCTATTAAGTATAACTTGGTTTGATTTCCTCTAGCAACTCAGTATGAGACAATTTAACGAGACTATCGACCCCTGAGGAAAGCTAGTCTAGTCGCATACTTCATAAACTTAAATTAACAAATACACCTAATATAAATGAAAAACAATATTTTACCACGAAATTTCATTATAAAGGATTTTTAATTATGACACGAACAAGGTTGTTTAACAGTATTATATTTTTTTTATTAACCCTCTAAATGATGCTAAGCAAGTTTTTTAGAAAAGACCTTAAACAAAGTATTCTTGAACCAGCAGTATTGTGAATTATGGTCTAAGTCAAATGTTCTATCCTGAGAGTTAGAAGGTTGCTCTACACAGAGTACTGCCTTCTGTTAGTGTCATGATGAGGAGTATAAAAGTTAAGGGTACTGTTTGTGTTAGTTTGCAACGAGTACTTATTTTCAATAAGCCAGGACGGGTCTAATCAGTTTCATCATTATGTGAATTTCAAAAGATATACTTTGAATTTTTAAAGACGGAATTAAGTATTTTTTGTGAACGTTCCCAATCAGAGATACTATTAAAAACCAAAACAAGATATACTTAAACTTTAAACCTCTCTATTAAGTATAACTTGGTTCGATTTCCTCTAGCAACTCAGTATGAGACATTTACCGAGACTATTGACCCCTGAGGAAAGCTAGCCTAATTGCATACTTCATAAACTTAATTTAACAAATACACCTAATATAAATGAAAAACAATATTTTACTACAAAATTCTTTTATAAAGGATTTATAATTATGACACGAACAAGGTTGTTTAATAGTATTATATTTTTTTTATTAAACCTCTAAATGATGCTAAGCAAGTTTTTTAGAAAAGACCTTAAACAAAGTATTCTTGAACCAGCAGTATTGTGAATTATGGTCTAAGTCAAATGTTCTATCCTGAGAGTTAGAAGGTTGCTCTACACAGAGTACTGCCTTCTGTTAGTGTCATGATGAGGAGTATAAAAGTTAAGGGTACTGTTTGTGTTAGTTTGCAACGAGTACTTATTTTCAATAAGCCAGGACGGGTCTAATCAGTTTCATCATTATGTGAATTTCAAAAGATATACTTTGAATTTTTAAAGACGGAATTAAGTATTTTTTGTGAACGGTCCCAATCAGAGATACTATTAAAAACCAAAACAAGATATACTTAAACTTTAAACCTCTCTATTAAGTATAACTTGGTTCGATTTCCTCTAGCAACTCAGTATGAGACATTTACCGAGACTATCGACCCCTGAGGAAAGCTAGCCTAATTGTATACTTCATAAACTTAATTTAACAAATACACCTAATATAAATGAAAAACAATATTTTACCACGAAATTTCTTTATAAAGGATATTTAATTATGAAACGAACAAATTGACCAACAGCATTTTATTTTATTTTTAAACCATCTAAATGATGATAAGCCAGATAGTTTAGCAAAGACCTTAAATAAAGTATTCTAGAGCCAGCAGTATTGTGAATTATGGTATAAGTCAAATGTTCTATCCTGAGAGTTAGAAGGTTGCTCTACACAGAGTACTGCCTTCTGTTAGTTTCATGATGAGGAGTATAAAAGTTAAGGGTACTGTTTGTGTAAGTTTGCATCGAGTACTTATTTTCAAAAAGCCAGGACCGGTCTAATCAGTTTCATCATTACGTGAATTTAAAAAGATATACTTTGAATTTTTAAAGACGGAATTAAGTATTTTTTGTGAACGGTCCCAATCAGAGATACTATTAAAAACCAAAACAAGATATACTTAAATTTTAAACCTCTCTATTAAGTATAACTTGGTTTGATTTCCTCTAGCAACTCAGTATGAGACATTTACCGAGACTATCGACCCCTGAGGAAAGCTAGCCTAATTGTATACTTCATAAACTTAATTTAACAAATACACCTAATATAAATGAAAAACAATATTTTACCACGAAATTTCTTTATAAAGGATATTTAATTATGACACGAACAAGGTTGTTTAACAGTATTATATTTTTTTTTTTTAACCTCTAAATGATGCTAAGCAGGTTGTTTAGAAAAGACCTTAAACAAAGTATTCTTGAACCAGCAGTTTTGCGAATTAAAGGGTAAGTCAAATTTTCTATCCTGAGAGTTAGAAGGTTGCTCTACACAGAGTACTGCCTTCTGTTAGTGTCATGATGAGGAGTATAAAAGTTAAGGGTACTGTTTGTGCAAGTTTGCATCGAGTACTTATTTTCAAAAAGCCAGGACCGGTCTAATCAGTTTCATCATTACGTGAATTTAAAAAGGTATACTTTGAATTTTTAAAGACGGAATTAAGTATTTTTTGTGAACGGTCCCAATCAGAGATACTATTAAAAACCAAAACAAGATATACTTAAACTTTAAACCTCTCTATTAAGTATAACTTGCTTCGATTTCCTCTAGCAACTCAGTATGAGACAATTTACTGAGACTATCGACCCCTGAGGAAAGCTAGTCTGGTCGCATACTTCATAAACTTAATTTAACAAATATACCTGATATAAAAGAAAAACAATATTTTACCAAGAAATTTCTTTATTAAGGGTTTACCATTATGAAACGAACAAATTGACCAACAGTATTATTTGTTCTTTTTAAACCATCTAAATGATGATAATCAAGATAGTTTAGCAAAGATCTTAAATAAAGTATTCTAGAGCCAGCAGTATTGTGAATTATGGTCTAGGTCAAATGTTCTATCCAGAGCGTTAGAAGGTTGCCCTACACAGTGTACTGCCATCTGTTAGAGTCATGATGAGGAGTATTAAAGTTTAGGGTACTGTTTGTGTAAGTTTGCATCGAGTACTTATTTTCAAAAAGCCAGGTCCGGTCTAATCAGTTTCATCATTACGGAATTTAAAAAGATATACTTTACATTTTTACAGACGGAATAAAGTATTTTTTGTGAACGGTCCCAATCAGAGATACTATTAAAAACCAAAACAAGATATACTTAAACTTTAAACCTCTCTATTAAGTATAACTTGGTTCGATTTCCTCTAGCAACTCAGTATGAGACAATTTAACGAGACTATCGACCCCTGAGGAAAGCTAGCCCAATTGCATACTTCATAAACTTAAATTAACAAATATACCTAATATAAATGAAAATCAATATTTTACCACGAAATTTCTTTATAAAGGATTTACCATTATGAAACGAACAAATTGACCAACAGTATTATTTTTTATTTTTAAACCATCTAAATGATGATAAGCAAGATAGTTTAGCAAAGACCTTAAATAAAGTATTCTAGAGCCAGCAGTATTGTGAATTATGGTCTAAGTCAAATGTTCTATCCTGAGAGTTAGAAGGTTGCTCTACACAGAGTACTGCCTTCTGTTAGTGTCATGATGAGGAGTATAAAAGTTAAGGGTACTGTTTGTGTTAGTTTGCAACGAGTACTTATTTTCAATAAGCCAGGACGGGTCTAATCAGTTTCATCATTATGTGAATTTCAAAAGATATACTTTGAATTTTTAAAGACGGAATTAAGTATTTTTTGTGAACGGTCCCAATCAGAGATACTATTAAAAACCAAAACAAGATATACTTAAACTTTAAACCTCTCTATTAAGTATAACTTGGTTCGATTTCCTCTAGCAACTCAGTATGAGACATTTACCGAGACTATTGACCCCTGAGGAAAGCTAGCCTAATTGCATACTTCATAAACTTAATTTAACAAATACACCTAATATAAATGAAAAACAATATTTTACTACAAAATTCTTTTATAAAGGATTTATAATTATGACACGAACAAGGTTGTTTAATAGTATTATATTTTTTTTATTAACTCTTTAAATGATGTTAAGCAAGATAGTTTAGCAAAGACCTTAAATAAAGTATTCTAGAGCCAGCAGTATTGTGAATTATGGTCTAAGTCAAATGTTCTATCCTGAGAGTTAGAAGGTTGCTCTACACAGAGTACTGCATTCTGTTAGTGTCATGATGAGGAGTATAAAAGTTAAGGGTACTGTTTGTGCAAGTTTGCATCGAGTACTTATTTTCAAAAAGCCAGGACCGGTCTAATCAGTTTCATCATTACGTGAATTTAAAAAGATATACTTTGAATTTTTAAAGACGGAATTAAGTATATTTTGTGAACGGACCCAATCAGAGATACTATTAAAAACCAAAACAAGATATACTTAAATTTTAAACCTCTCTATTAAGTATAACTTGGTTCGATTTCCTCTAGCAACTCAGTATGAGACATTTACCGAGACTATCGACCCCTGAGGAAAGCTAGCCTAATTGTATACTTCATAAACTTAATTTAACAAATACACCTAATATAAATGAAAAACAATATTTTACCACGAAATTTCTTTATAAAGGATATTTAATTATGAAACCAACAAATTGACCAACAGCATTTTATTTTATTTTTAAACCATCTAAATGATGATAAGCCAGATAGTTTAGCAAAGACCTTAAATAAAGTATTCTAGAGCCAGCAGTATTGTGAATTATGGTCTAAGTCAAATGTTCTATCCTGAGAGTTAGAAGGTTGCTCTACACAGAGTACCGCCTTCTGTTAGTTTCATGATGAGGAGTATAAAAGTTAAGGGTACTGTTTGTGTAAGTTTGCATCGAGTACTTATTTTCAAAAAGCCAGGACCGGTCTAATCAGTTTCATCATTACGTGAATTTAAAAAGATATACTTTGAATTTTTAAAGACGGAATTAAGTATTTTTTGTGAACGGTCCCAATCAGAGATACTATTAAAAACCAAAACAAGATATACTTAAATTTTAAACCTCTCTATTAAGTATAACTTGGTTTGATTTCCTCTAGCAACTCAGTATGAGACATTTACCGAGACTATCGACCCCTGAGGAAAGCTAGCCTAATTGTATACTTCATAAACTTAATTTAACAAATACACCTAATATAAATGAAAAACAATATTTTACCACGAAATTTCTTTATAAAGGATATTTAATTATGACACGAACAAGGTTGTTTAACAGTATTATATTTTTTTTTTTTACCCTCTAAATGATGCTAAGCAGGTTGTTTAGAAAAGACCTTAAACAAAGTATTCTTGAACCAGCAGTTTTGCGAATTAAAGGGTAAGTCAAATTTTCTATCCTGAGAGTTAGAAGGTTGCTCTACACAGAGTACTGCCTTCTGCTAGTGTCATGATGAGGAGTATAAAAGTTAAGGGTACTGTTTGTGCAAGTTTGCATCGAGTACTTATTTTCAAAAAGCCAGGACCGGTCTAATCAGTTTCATCATTACGTGAATTTAAAAAGGTATACTTTGAATTTTTAAAGACGGAATTAAGTATTTTTTGTGAACGGTCCCAATCAGAGATACTATTAAAAACCAAAACAAGATATACTTAAACTTTAAACCTCTCTATTAAGTATAACTTGCTTCGATTTCCTCTAGCAACTCAGTATGAGACAATTTACTGAGACTATCGACCCCTGAGGAAAGCTAGTCTGGTCGCATACTTCATAAACTTAATTTAACAAATATACCTGATATAAAAGAAAAACAATATTTTACCAAGAAATTTCTTTATTAAGGGTTTACCATTATGAAACGAACAAATTGACCAACAGTATTATTTGTTCTTTTTAAACCATCTAAATGATGATAATCAAGATAGTTTAGCAAAGATCTTAAATAAAGTATTCTAGAGCCAGCAGTATTGTGAATTATGGTCAAGGTCAAATGTTCTATCCAGAGCGTTAGAAGGTTGCCCTACACAGTGTACTGCCATCTGTTAGAGTCATGATGAGGAGTATTAAAGTTTAGGGTACTGTTTGTGTAAGTTTGCATCGAGTACTTATTTTCAAAAAGCCAGGTCCGGTCTAATCAGTTTCATCATTACGGAATTTAAAAAGATATACTTTACATTTTTACAGACGGAATAAAGTATTTTTTGTGAACGGTCCCAATCAGAGATTCTATTAAAAACCAAAACAAGATATACTTAAACTTTAAACCTCTCTATTAAGTATAACTTGGTTCGATTTCCTCTAGCAACTCAGTATGAGACAATTTAACGAGACTATCGACCCCTGAGGAAAGCTAGCCCAATTGCATACTTCATAAACTTAAATTAACAAATATACCTAATATAAATGAAAATCAATATTTTACCACGAAATTTCTTTATAAAGGATTTACCATTATGAAACGAACAAATTGACCAACAGTATTATTTTTTATTTTTAAACCATCTAAATGATGATAAGCAAGATAGTTTAGCAAAGACCTTAAATAAAGTATTCTAGAGCCAGCAGTATTGTGAATTATGGTCTAAGTCAAATGTTCTATCCTGAGAGTTAGAAGGTTGCTCTACACAGAGTACTGCCTTCTGATAGTGTCATGATGAGGAGTATAAAAGTTAAGGGTACTGTTTGTGTTAGTTTGCAACGAGTACTTATTTTCAATAAGCCAGGACGGGTCTAATCAGTTTCATCATTATGTGAATTTCAAAAGATATACTTTGAATTTTTAAAGACGGAATTAAGTATTTTTTGTGAACGGTCCCAATCAGAGATACTATTAAAAACCAAAACAAGATATACTTAAACTTTAAACCTCTCTATTAAGTATAACTTGGTTCGATTTCCTCTAGCAACTCAGTATGAGACATTTACCGAGACTATTGACCCCTGAGGAAAGCTAGCCTAATTGCATACTTCATAAACTTAATTTAACAAATACACCTAATATAAATGAAAAACAATATTTTACTACAAAATTCTTTTATAAAGGATTTATAATTATGACACGAACAAGGTTGTTTAATAGTATTATATTTTTTTTATTAACTCTTTAAATGATGTTAAGCAAGATAGTTTAGCAAAGACCTTAAATAAAGTATTCTAGAGCCAGCAGTATTGTGAATTATGGTCTAAGTCAAATGTTCTATCCTGAGAGTTAGAAGGTTGCTCTACACAGAGTACTGCATTCTGTTAGTGTCATGATGAGGAGTATAAAAGTTAAGGGTACTGTTTGTGCAAGTTTGCATCGAGTACTTATTTTCAAAAAGCCAGGACCGGTCTAATCAGTTTCATCATTACGTGAATTTAAAAAGATATACTTTGAATTTTTAAAGACGGAATTAAGTATATTTTGTGAACGGACCCAATCAGAGATACTATTAAAAACCAAAACAAGATATACTTAAATTTTAAACCTCTCTATTAAGTATAACTTGGTTCGATTTCCTCTAGCAACTCAGTATGAGACATTTACCGAGACTATCGACCCCTGAGGAAAGCTAGCCTAATTGTATACTTCATAAACTTAATTTAACAAATACACCTAATATAAATGAAAAACAATATTTTACCACGAAATTTCTTTATAAAGGATATTTAATTATGAAACCAACAAATTGACCAACAGCATTTTATTTTATTTTTAAACCATCTAAATGATGATAAGCCAGATAGTTTAGCAAAGACCTTAAATAAAGTATTCTAGAGCCAGCAGTATTGTGAATTATGGTCTAAGTCAAATGTTCTATCCTGAGAGTTAGAAGGTTGCTCTACACAGAGTACCGCCTTCTGTTAGTTTCATGATGAGGAGTATAAAAGTTAAGGGTACTGTTTGTGTAAGTTTGCATCGAGTACTTATTTTCAAAAAGCCAGGACCGGTCTAATCAGTTTCATCATTACGTGAATTTAAAAAGATATACTTTGAATTTTTAAAGACGGAATTAAGTATTTTTTGTGAACGGTCCCAATCAGAGATACTATTAAAAACCAAAACAAGATATACTTAAATTTTAAACCTCTCTATTAAGTATAACTTGGTTTGATTTCCTCTAGCAACTCAGTATGAGACATTTACCGAGACTATCGACCCCTGAGGAAAGCTAGCCTAATTGTATACTTCATAAACTTAATTTAACAAATACACCTAATATAAATGAAAAACAATATTTTACCACGAAATTTCTTTATAAAGGATATTTAATTATGACACGAACAAGGTTGTTTAACAGTATTATATTTTTTTTTTTTACCCTCTAAATGATGCTAAGCAGGTTGTTTAGAAAAGACCTTAAACAAAGTATTCTTGAACCAGCAGTTTTGCGAATTAAAGGGTAAGTCAAATTTTCTATCCTGAGAGTTAGAAGGTTGCTCTACACAGAGTACTGCCTTCTGCTAGTGTCATGATGAGGAGTATAAAAGTTAAGGGTACTGTTTGTGCAAGTTTGCATCGAGTACTTATTTTCAAAAAGCCAGGACCGGTCTAATCAGTTTCATCATTACGTGAATTTAAAAAGGTATACTTTGAATTTTTAAAGACGGAATTAAGTATTTTTTGTGAACGGTCCCAATCAGAGATACTATTAAAAACCAAAACAAGATATACTTAAACTTTAAACCTCTCTATTAAGTATAACTTGCTTCGATTTCCTCTAGCAACTCAGTATGAGACAATTTACTGAGACTATCGACCCCTGAGGAAAGCTAGTCTGGTCGCATACTTCATAAACTTAATTTAACAAATATACCTGATATAAAAGAAAAACAATATTTTACCAAGAAATTTCTTTATTAAGGGTTTACCATTATGAAACGAACAAATTGACCAACAGTATTATTTGTTCTTTTTAAACCATCTAAATGATGATAATCAAGATAGTTTAGCAAAGATCTTAAATAAAGTATTCTAGAGCCAGCAGTATTGTGAATTATGGTCAAGGTCAAATGTTCTATCCAGAGCGTTAGAAGGTTGCCCTACACAGTGTACTGCCATCTGTTAGAGTCATGATGAGGAGTATTAAAGTTTAGGGTACTGTTTGTGTAAGTTTGCATCGAGTACTTATTTTCAAAAAGCCAGGTCCGGTCTAATCAGTTTCATCATTACGGAATTTAAAAAGATATACTTTACATTTTTACAGACGGAATAAAGTATTTTTTGTGAACGGTCCCAATCAGAGATTCTATTAAAAACCAAAACAAGATATACTTAAACTTTAAACCTCTCTATTAAGTATAACTTGGTTCGATTTCCTCTAGCAACTCAGTATGAGACAATTTAACGAGACTATCGACCCCTGAGGAAAGCTAGCCCAATTGCATACTTCATAAACTTAAATTAACAAATATACCTAATATAAATGAAAATCAATATTTTACCACGAAATTTCTTTATAAAGGATTTACCATTATGAAACGAACAAATTGACCAACAGTATTATTTTTTATTTTTAAACCATCTAAATGATGATAAGCAAGATAGTTTAGCAAAGACCTTAAATAAAGTATTCTAGAGCCAGCAGTATTGTGAATTATGGTCTAAGTCAAATGTTCTATCCTGAGAGTTAGAAGGTTGCTCTACACAGAGTACTGCCTTCTGTTAGTGTCATGATGAGGAGTATAAAAGTTAAGGGTACTGTTTGTGTTAGTTTGCAACGAGTACTTATTTTCAATAAGCCAGGACGGGTCTAATCAGTTTCATCATTATGTGAATTTCAAAAGATATACTTTGAATTTTTAAAGACGGAATTAAGTATTTTTTGTGAACGGTCCCAATCAGAGATACTATTAAAAACCAAAACAAGATATACTTAAACTTTAAACCTCTCTATTAAGTATAACTTGGTTCGATTTCCTCTAGCAACTCAGTATGAGACATTTACCGAGACTATTGACCCCTGAGGAAAGCTAGCCTAATTGCATACTTCATAAACTTAATTTAACAAATACACCTAATATAAATGAAAAACAATATTTTACTACAAAATTCTTTTATAAAGGATTTATAATTATGACACGAACAAGGTTGTTTAATAGTATTATATTTTTTTTATTAACTCTTTAAATGATGTTAAGCAAGATAGTTTAGCAAAGACCTTAAATAAAGTATTCTAGAGCCAGCAGTATTGTGAATTATGGTCTAAGTCAAATGTTCTATCCTGAGAGTTAGAAGGTTGCTCTACACAGAGTACTGCATTCTGTTAGTGTCATGATGAGGAGTATAAAAGTTAAGGGTACTGTTTGTGCAAGTTTGCATCGAGTACTTATTTTCAAAAAGCCAGGACCGGTCTAATCAGTTTCATCATTACGTGAATTTAAAAAGATATACTTTGAATTTTTAAAGACGGAATTAAGTATATTTTGTGAACGGACCCAATCAGAGATACTATTAAAAACCAAAACAAGATATACTTAAATTTTAAACCTCTCTATTAAGTATAACTTGGTTCGATTTCCTCTAGCAACTCAGTATGAGACATTTACCGAGACTATCGACCCCTGAGGAAAGCTAGCCTAATTGTATACTTCATAAACTTAATTTAACAAATACACCTAATATAAATGAAAAACAATATTTTACCACGAAATTTCTTTATAAAGGATATTTAATTATGAAACGAACAAATTGACCAACAGCATTTTATTTTATTTTTAAACCATCTAAATGATGATAAGCCAGATAGTTTAGCAAAGACCTTAAATAAAGTATTCTAGAGCCAGCAGTATTGTGAATTATGGTCTAAGTCAAATGTTCTATCCTGAGAGTTAGAAGGTTGCTCTACACAGAGTACTGCCTTCTGTTAGTTTCATGATGAGGAGTATAAAAGTTAAGGGTACTGTTTGTGTAAGTTTGCATCGAGTACTTATTTTCAAAAAGCCAGGACCGGTCTAATCAGTTTCATCATTACGTGAATTTAAAAAGATATACTTTGAATTTTTAAAGACGGAATTAAGTATTTTTTGTGAACGGTCCCAATCAGAGATACTATTAAAAACCAAAACAAGATATACTTAAATTTTAAACCTCTCTATTAAGTATAACTTGGTTTGATTTCCTCTAGCAACTCAGTATGAGACATTTACCGAGACTATCGACCCCTGAGGAAAGCTAGCCTAATTGTATACTTCATAAACTTAATTTAACAAATACACCTAATATAAATGAAAAACAATATTTTACCACGAAATTTCTTTATAAAGGATATTTAATTATGACACGAACAAGGTTGTTTAACAGTATTATATTTTTTTTTTTTAACCTCTAAATGATGCTAAGCAGGTTGTTTAGAAAAGACCTTAAACAAAGTATTCTTGAACCAGCAGTTTTGCGAATTAAAGGGTAAGTCAAATTTTCTATCCTGAGAGTTAGAAGGTTGCTCTACACAGAGTACTGCCTTCTGCTAGTGTCATGATGAGGAGTATAAAAGTTAAGGGTACTGTTTGTGCAAGTTTGCATCGAGTACTTATTTTCAAAAAGCCAGGACCGGTCTAATCAGTTTCATCATTACGTGAATTTAAAAAGGTATACTTTGAATTTTTAAAGACGGAATTAAGTATTTTTTGTGAACGGTCCCAATCAGAGATACTATTAAAAACCAAAACAAGATATACTTAAACTTTAAACCTCTCTATTAAGTATAACTTGCTTCGATTTCCTCTAGCAACTCAGTATGAGACAATTTAACGAGACTATCGACCCTTGAGGAAAGTTAGTCTAGTCGCATACTTCATAAACTTAAATTAACAAATATACCTAATATAAATGAAAATCAATATTTTACCACGAAATTTCTTTATAAAGGATTTACCATTATGAAACGAACAAATTGACCAACAGCATTTTATTTTATTTTTAAACCATCTAAATGATGATAAGCCAGATAGTTTAGCAAAGACCTTAAATAAAGTATTCTAGAGCCAGCAGTATTGTGAATTATGGTCTAAGTCAAATGTTCTATCCTGAGAGTTAGAAGGTTGCTCTACACAGAGTACTGCCTTCTGTTAGTGTCATGATGAGGAGTATAAAAGTCAAGGGTACTGTTTGTGTAAGTTTGCATCGAGTACTTATTTTCAAAAAGCCAGGACCGGTCTAATCAGTTTCATCATTACGTAAATTTAAAAAGATATACTTTGAATTTTTAAAGACGGAATTAAGTATTTTTTGTGAACGGTCCCAATCAGAGATACTATTAAAAACCAAAACAAGATATACTTAAACTTTAAACCTCTCTATTAAGTATAACTTGGTTCGATTTCCTCTAGCAACTCAGTATGAGACATTTACCGAGACTATTGACCCCTGAGGAAAGCTAGCCTAATTGCATACTTCATAAACTTAATTTAACAAATACACCTAATATAAATGAAAAACAATATTTTACTACCAAATTCTTTTATAAAGGATTTATAATTATGACACGAACAAGGTTGTTTAATAGTATTATATTTTTTTTATTAACTCTTTAAATGATGTTAAGCAAGATAGTTTAGCAAAGACCTTAAATAAAGTATTCTAGAGCCAGCAGTATTGTGAATTATGGTCTAAGTCAAATGTTCTATCCTGAGAGTTAGAAGGTTGCTCTACACAGAGTACTGCATTCTGTTAGTGTCATGATGAGGAGTATAAAAGTTAAGGGTACTGTTTGTGCAAGTTTGCATCGAGTACTTATTTTCAAAAAGCCAGGACCGGTCTAATCAGTTTCATCATTACGTGAATTTAAAAAGATATACTTTGAATTTTTAAAGACGGAATTAAGTATATTTTGTGAACGGACCCAATCAGAGATACTATTAAAAACCAAAACAAGATATACTTAAATTTTAAACCTCTCTATTAAGTATAACTTGGTTCGATTTCCTCTAGCAACTCAGTATGAGACATTTACCGAGACTATCGACCCCTGAGGAAAGCTAGCCTAATTGTATACTTCATAAACTTAATTTAACAAATACACCTAATATAAATGAAAAACAATATTTTACCACGAAATTTCTTTATAAAGGATATTTAATTATGAAACGAACAAATTGACCAACAGCATTTTATTTTATTTTTAAACCATCTAAATGATGATAAGCCAGATAGTTTAGCAAAGACCTTAAATAAAGTATTCTAGAGCCAGCAGTATTGTGAATTATGGTCTAAGTCAAATGTTCTATCCTGAGAGTTAGAAGGTTGCTCTACACAGAGTACTGCCTTCTGTTAGTGTCATGATGAGGAGTATAAAAGTTAAGGGTACTGTTTGTGCAAGTTTGCATCGAGTACTTATTTTCAAAAAGCCAGGACCGGTCTAATCAGTTTCATCATTACGTGAATTTAAAAAGATATACTTTGAATTTTTAAAGACGGAATTAAGTATTTTTTGTGAACGGTCCCAATCAGAGATACTATTAAAAACCAAAACAAGATATACTTAAATTTTAAACCTCTCTATTAAGTATAACTTGGTTCGATTTCCTCTAGCAACTCAGTATGAGACAACTTAACGAGACTATCGACCCCTGAGGAAAGCTAGTCTAGTCGCATACTTCATAAACTTAAATTAACAAATATACCTAATATAAATGAAAATCAATATTTTACCACGAAATTTCTTTATTAAGGGTTTACCATTATGACACGAACAAGGTTGTTTAACAGTATTTTATTTTTTTTATTAACCCTCTAAATGATGCTAAGCATGTTGTTTAGAAAAGACCTTAAACAAAGTATTCTTGAACCAGCAGTTTTGCGAATTAAAGTGTAAGTCAATTGTTCTATATTGAGAGTTAGAAGGTTGCTCTACACAGAGTACTGCCTTCTGCTAGTGTCATGATGAGGAGTATAAAAGTTTAGGGTACTGTTTGTGTAAGTTTGCATCGAGTACTTATTTTCAAAAAGCCAAGACCGGTCTAATCAGTTTCATCATTACGTGAATTTAAAAAGATATACTTTGAATTTTTACAGACGGAATTAGGTATTTATTGTGAACGGTCCCAATCAGAGATACTATTAAAAACCAAAACAAGATATACTTAAACTTTAAACCTCTCTATTAAGTATAACTTGGTTCGATTTCCTCTAGCAACTCAGTATGAGACTATTTACCGAGACTATCGACCCTTGAGGAAAGCTAGCCCAATTGCATACTTCATAAACTTAATTTAACAAATATACCTGATATAAAAGAAAAACAATATTTTACCAAGAAATTTCTTTATTAAGGGTTTACCATTATGAAACGAACAAATTGACCAACAGGATTTTATTTTATTTTTAAACCATCTAAATGATGATAAGCAAGATAGTTTAGCAAAGACCTTAAATAAAGTATTCTAGAGCCAGCAGTATTGTGAATTATGGTCTAAGTCAAATGTTCTATCCTGAGAGTTAGAAGGTTGCTCTACACAGTGTACTGCCGGCTGTTAGAGTCATGATGAGGAGTATAAAAGTTAAGGATACTGTTTGTGTAAGTTTGCATCGAGTACTTATTTTCAAAAAGCCAAGACCGGTCTAATCAGTTTCATCATTACGTGAATTTAAAAAGATATACTTTGAATTTTTAAAGACGGAATTAAGTATTTTTTGAGAACGGTCCCAATCAGAGATACTATTAAAAACCAAAACAAGATATACTTAAATTTTAAACCTCTCTATTAAGTATAACTTGGTTCGATTTCCTCTAGCAACTCAGTATGAGACAACTTAACGAGACTATCGACCCCTGAGGAAAGCTAGTCTAGTCGCATACTTCATAAACTTAAATTAACAAATATACCTTATATAAATGAAAATCAATATTTTACCACGAAATTTCTTTATAAAGGATTTTTAATTATGACACGAACAAGGTTGTTTAACAGTATTTTATTTTTTTTATTAACCCTCTAAATGATGCTAAGCAAGTTGTTTAGAAAAGACCTTAAACAAAGTATTCTTGAACCAGCAGTTTTGCGAATTAAAGTGTAAGTCAATTGTTCTATCCAGAGCGTTAGAAGGTTGCCCTACACAGTGTACTGCCGGCTGTTAGAGTCATGATGAGGAGTATAAAAGTTAAGGGTACTGTTTGTGTAAGTTTGCATCGAGAACTTACTTTCAAAAAGCCAGGACCGGTCAAATCAGTTTCATCATTACTTGAATTTAAAAAGATATACTTTACATTTTTACAGACGGAATAAGTATTTTTTGTGAACGCTCCCAATCAGAGATACTATTAAAAACCAAAACAAGATATACTTAAATTTTAAACCTCTCTATTAAGTATAACTTGGTTCGATTTCCTCTAGCAACTCAGTATGAGACTATTTACCGAGACTATCGACCCTTGAGGAAAGCTAGCCCAATTGCATACTTCATAAACTTAATTTAACAAATATACCTGATATAAAAGAAAAACAATATTTTACCAAGCAATTTCTTTATTAAGGGTTTACCATTATGAAACGAACAAATTGACCAACAGCATTTTATTTTATTTTTAAACCATCTAAATGATGATAAGCAAGATAGTTTAGCAAAGACCTTAAATAAAGTATTCTAGAGCCAGCAGTATTGTGAATTATGGTCTAAGTCAAATGTTCTATCCTGAGAGTTAGTAGGTTGCTCTACACAGAGTACTGCCTTCTGTTAGTGTCATGATGAGGAGTATAAAAGTTAAGGGTACTGTTTGTGTAAGTTTGCATCGAGTACTTATTTTCAAAAAGCCAGGACCGGTCTAATCAGTTTCATCATTACGTGAATTTAAAAAGATATACTTTACATTTTTACAGACGGAATTAAGTATTTTTTGTGAACGCTCCCAATCAGAGATACTATTAAAAACCAAAACAAGATATACTTAAATTTTAAACCTCTCTATTAAGTATAACTTGGTTCGATTTCCTCTAGCAACTCAGTATGAGACATTTACCGAGACTATCTACCCCTGAGGAAAGCTAGTCTAGTCGCATACTTCATAAACTTAAATTAACAAATATACCTAATATAAATGAAAATCAATATTTTACCAAGAAATTTCTTTATTAAGGGTTTACCATTATGAAACGAAGAAATTGACCAACAGCATTTTATTTTATTTTTAAACCATCTAAATGATGATAAGCAAGATAGTTTAGCAAAGACCTTGAATAAAGTATTCTAGAGCCAGCAGTATTGTGAATTATGGTCTAAGTCAAATGTCCTATCCTGAGAGTTAGAAGGTTGCTCTACACAGAGTACTGCCTTCTGCTAGTGTCATGATGAGGAGTATAAAAGTTAAGGGTACTGTTTGTGTAAGTTTGCATCGAGTACTTATTTTCAAAAAGCCAAGACCGGTCTAATCAGTTTCATCATTACGTGAATTTAAAAGATATACTTTGAATTTTTAAAGACGGAATTAAGTATTTTTTGTGAACGGTCCCAATCAGAGATACTATTAAAAACCAAAACAAGATATACTTAAATTTTAAACCTCTCTATTAAGTATAACTTGGTTCGATTTCCTCTAGCAACTCAGTATGAGACAATTTAACGAGACTATCGACCCCTGAGGAAAGCTAGTCTAGTCGCATACTTCATAAACTTAAATTAACAAATATACCTAATATAAATGAAAATCAATATTTTACCACGAAATTTCTTTATAAAGGATTTACCATTATGAAACGAACAAATTGACCAACAGCATTTTATTTTATTTTTAAACCATCTAAATGATGATAAGCAAGATAGTTTAGCAAAGACCTTAAATAAAGTATTCTAGAGCCAGCAGTATTGTGAATTATGGTCTAAGTCAAATGTTCTATCCTGAGAGTTAGAAGGTTGCTCTACACAGACTACTGCCTTCTGCTAGTGTCATGATGAGGAGTATTAAAGTTTAGGGTACTGTTTGTGTAAGTTTGCATCGAGTACTTATTTTCAAAAAGCCAGGTCTGGTCTAATCAGTTTCATCATTACGGAATTTAAAAAGATATACTTTACATTTTTACAGACGGAATAAAGTATTTTTTGTGAACGGTCCCAATCAGAGATACTATTAAAAACCAAAACAAGATATACTTAAACTTTAAACCTCTCTATTAAGTATAACTTGGTTCGATTTCCTCTAGCAACTCAGTATGAGACAATTTAACGAGACTATCGACCCCTGAGGAAAGCTAGCCCAATTGCATACTTCATAAACTTAAATTAACAAATATACCTAATATAAATGAAAATCAATATTTTACCACGAAATTTCTTTATAAAGGATTTACCATTATGAAACGAACAAATTGACCAACAGCATCTTATTTTATTTTTAAACCATCTAAATGATGATAAGCAAGATAGTTTAGCAAAGACCTTGAATAAAGTATTCTAGAGCCAGGAGTATTCTGAATTATGGTCTAAGTCAAATGTTCTATCCTGAGCGTTAGAAGGTTGCTCTACACAGAGTACTGCCTTCTGTTAGTGTCATGATGAGGAGTATAAAAGTTAAGGGTACTATTTGTGTAAGTTTGCATCGAGTACTTATTTTCAAAAAGCCAGGACCGGTCTAATAAGTTTCATCATTACGTGAAATTAAAAAAGATATACTTTACATTTTTACAGACGGAATTAAGTATTTTTTGTGAACGGTTCAATCAGAGATACTATTAAAAACCAAAACAAGATATACTTAAATTTTAAACCTCTCTATTAAGTATAACTTGGTTCGATTTCCTCTAGCAACTCAGTATGAGACAATTTACTGAGACTATCGACCCCTGAGGAAAGCTAGTCTAGTCGCATACTTCATAAACTTAATTTAACAAATATACCTGATATAAAAGAAAAACAATATTTTACCACGAAATTTCTTTTTAAAGGATTTACCATTATGAAACGAACAAATTGACCAACAGCATTTTATTTTATTTTTAAACCATCTAAATGATGATAAGCAAGATAGTTTAGCAAAGACCTTAAATAAAGTATTCTAGAGCCAGCAGTATTGTGAATTATGGTCTAAGTCAAATGTTCTATCCTGAGAGTTAGAAGGTTGCTCTACACAGAGTACTGCCTTCTGCTAGTGTCATGATGAGGAGTATAAAAGTTAAGGGTACTGTTTGTGTAAGTTTGCATCGAGTACATATTTTCAGCAAGACATGACCGGTCTAATCAGTTTCATCATAACGTGAATTTAAAAAGATATACTTTACATTTTTACAGACGGAATTAAGTATTTTTTGTGAACGCTCCCAATCAGAGATACTATTAAAAACCAAAACAAGATATACTTAAATTTTAAACCTCTCTATTAAGTATAACTTGGTTTGATTTCCTCTAGCAACTCAGTATGAGACAATTTAACGAGACTATCGACCCCTGAGGAAAGCTAGTCTAGTCGCATACTTCATAAACTTAAATTAACAAATACACCTAATATAAATGAAAAACAATATTTTACCACGAAATTTCATTATAAAGGATTTTTAATTATGACACGAACAAGGTTGTTTAACAGTATTATATTTTTTTTATTAACCCTCTAAATGATGCTAAGCAAGTTTTTTAGAAAAGACCTTAAACAAAGTATTCTTGAACCAGCAGTATTGTGAATTATGGTCTAAGTCAAATGTTCTATCCTGAGAGTTAGAAGGTTGCTCTACACAGAGTACTGCCTTCTGCTAGTGTCATGATGAGGAGTATAAAAGTTAAGGGTACTGTTTGTGTTAGTTTGCAACGAGTACTTATTTTCAATAAGCCAGGACGGGTCTAATCAGTTTCATCATTATGTGAATTTCAAAAGATATACTTTGAATTTTTAAAGACGGAATTAAGTATTTTTTGTGAACGGTCCCAATCAGAGATACTATTAAAAACCAAAACAAGATATACTTAAACTTTAAACCTCTCTATTAAGTATAACTTGGTTCGATTTCCTCTAGCAACTCAGTATGAGACATTTACCGAGACTATTGACCCCTGTGGAAAGCTAGCCTAATTGCATACTTCATAAACTTAATTTAACAAATACACCTAATATAAATGAAAAACAATATTTTACCACGAAATTTCTTTATAAAGGATATTTAATTATGAAACGAACAAATTGACCAACAGCATTTTATTTTATTTTTAAACCATCTAAATGATGATAAGCCAGATAGTTTAGCAAAGACCTTAAATAAAGTATTCTAGAGCCAGCAGTATTGTGAATTATGGTCTAAGTCAAATGTTCTATCCTGAGAGTTAGAAGGTTGCTCTACACAGAGTACTGCCTTCTGTTAGTTTCATGATGAGGAGTATAAAAGTTAAGGGTACTGTTTGTGTAAGTTTGCATCGAGTACTTATTTTCAAAAAGCCAGGACCGGTCTAATCAGTTTCATCATTACGTGAATTTAAAAAGATATACTTTGAATTTTTAAAGACGGAATTAAGTATTTTTTGTGAACGGTCCCAATCAGAGATACTATTAAAAACCAAAACAAGATATACTTAAATTTTAAACCTCTCTATTAAGTATAACTTGGTTTGATTTCCTCTAGCAACTCAGTATGAGACATTTACCGAGACTATCGACCCCTGAGGAAAGCTAGCCTAATTGTATACTTCATAAACTTAATTTAACAAATACACCTAATATAAATGAAAAACAATATTTTACCACGAAATTTCTTTATAAAGGATATTTAATTATGACACGAACAAGGTTGTTTAAAAGTATTATATTTTTTTTTTTTACCCTCTAAATGATGCTAAGCAGGTTGTTTAGAAAAGACCTTAAACAAAGTATTCTTGAACCAGCAGTTTTGCGAATTAAAGGGTAAGTCAAATTTTCTATCCTGAGAGTTAGAAGGTTGCTCTACACAGAGTACTGCCTTCTGTTAGTGTCATGATGAGGAGTATAAAAGTTAAGGGTACTGTTTGTGCAAGTTTGCATCGAGTACTTATTTTCAAAAAGCCAGGACCGGTCTAATCAGTTTCATCATTACGTGAATTTAAAAAGGTATACTTTGAATTTTTAAAGACGGAATTAAGTATTTTTTGTGAACGGTCCCAATCAGAGATACTATTAAAAACCAAAACAAGATATACTTAAACTTTAAACCTCTCTATTAAGTATAACTTGCTTCGATTTCCTCTAGCAACTCAGTATGAGACAATTTACTGAGACTATCGACCCCTGAGGAAAGCTAGTCTGGTCGCATACTTCATAAACTTAATTTAACAAATATACCTGATATAAAAGAAAAACAATATTTTACCAAGAAATTTCTTTATTAAGGGTTTACCATTATGAAACGAACAAATTGACCAACAGTATTATTTGTTCTTTTTAAACCATCTAAATGATGATAATCAAGATAGTTTAGCAAAGATCTTAAATAAAGTATTCTAGAGCCAGCAGTATTGTGAATTATGGTCTAGGTCAAATGTTCTATCCAGAGCGTTAGAAGGTTGCTCTACACAGAGTACTGCCTTCTGTTAGTGTCATGATGAGGAGTATAAAAGTTAAGGGTACTATTTGTGTAAGTTTGCATCGAGTACTTATTTTCAAAAAGCCAGGACCGGTCTAATAAGTTTCATCATTACGTGAAATTAAAAAAGATATACTTTACATTTTTACAGACGGAATTAAGTATTTTTTGTGAACGGTTCAATCAGAGATACTATTAAAAACCAAAACAAGATATACTTAAATTTTAAACCTCTCTATTAAGTATAACTTGGTTCGATTTCCTCTAGCAACTCAGTATGAGACAATTTACTGAGACTATCGACCCCTGAGGAAAGCTAGTCTAGTCGCATACTTCATAAACTTAATTTAACAAATATACCTGATATAAAAGAAAAACAATATTTTACCACGAAATTTCTTTTTAAAGGATTTACCATTATGAAACGAACAAATTGACCAACAGCATTTTATTTTATTTTTAAACCATCTAAATGATGATAAGCAAGATAGTTTAGCAAAGACCTTAAATAAAGTATTCTAGAGCCAGCAGTATTGTGAATTATGGTCTAAGTCAAATGTTCTATCCTGAGAGTTAGAAGGTTGCTCTACACAGAGTACTGCCTTCTGCTAGTGTCATGATGAGGAGTATAAAAGTTAAGGGTACTGTTTGTGTAAGTTTGCATCGAGTACATATTTTCAGCAAGACATGACCGGTCTAATCAGTTTCATCATAACGTGAATTTAAAAAGATATACTTTACATTTTTACAGACGGAATTAAGTATTTTTTGTGAACGCTCCCAATCAGAGATACTATTAAAAACCAAAACAAGATATACTTAAATTTTAAACCTCTCTATTAAGTATAACTTGGTTTGATTTCCTCTAGCAACTCAGTATGAGACAATTTAACGAGACTATCGACCCCTGAGGAAAGCTAGTCTAGTCGCATACTTCATAAACTTAAATTAACAAATACACCTAATATAAATGAAAAACAATATTTTACCACGAAATTTCATTATAAAGGATTTTTAATTATGACACGAACAAGGTTGTTTAACAGTATTATATTTTTTTTATTAACCCTCTAAATGATGCTAAGCAAGTTTTTTAGAAAAGACCTTAAACAAAGTATTCTTGAACCAGCAGTATTGTGAATTATGGTCTAAGTCAAATGTTCTATCCTGAGAGTTAGAAGGTTGCTCTACACAGAGTACTGCCTTCTGTTAGTGTCATGATGAGGAGTATAAAAGTTAAGGGTACTGTTTGTGTTAGTTTGCAACGAGTACTTATTTTCAATAAGCCAGGACGGGTCTAATCAGTTTCATCATTATGTGAATTTCAAAAGATATACTTTGAATTTTTAAAGACGGAATTAAGTATTTTTTGTGAACGGTCCCAATCAGAGATACTATTAAAAACCAAAACAAGATATACTTAAACTTTAAACCTCTCTATTAAGTATAACTTGGTTCGATTTCCTCTAGCAACTCAGTATGAGACATTTACCGAGACTATTGACCCCTGAGGAAAGCTAGCCTAATTGCATACTTCATAAACTTAATTTAACAAATACACCTAATATAAATGAAAAACAATATTTTACTACAAAATTCTTTTATAAAGGATTTATAATTATGACACGAACAAGGTTGTTTAATAGTATTATATTTTTTTTATTAACCCTCTAAATGATGCTAAGCAAGTTTTTTAGAAAAGACCTTAAACAAAGTATTCTTGAACCAGCAGTATTGTGAATTATGGTCTAAGTCAAATGTTCTATCCTGAGAGTTAGAAGGTTGCTCTACACAGAGTACTGCCTTCTGTTAGTGTCATGATGAGGAGTATAAAAGTTAAGGGTACTGTTTGTGCAAGTTTGCATCGAGTACTTATTTTCAAAAAGCCAGGACCGGTCTAATCAGTTTCATCATTACGTGAATTTAAAAAGGTATACTTTGAATTTTTAAAGACGGAATTAAGTATTTTTTGTGAACGGTCCCAATCAGAGATACTATTAAAAACCAAAACAAGATATACATAAACTTTAAACCTCTCTATTAAGTATAACTTGGTTCGATTTCCTCTAGCAACTCAGTATGAGACATTTACCGAGACTATCGACCCCTGAGGAAAGCTAGCCTAATTGTATACTTCATAAACTTAATTTAACAAATACACCTAATATAAATGAAAAACAATATTTTACCACGAAATTTCTTTATAAAGGATATTTAATTATGAAACGAACAAATTGACCAACAGCATTTTATTTTATTTTTAAACCATCTAAATGATGATAAGCCAGATAGTTTAGCAAAGACCTTAAATAAAGTATTCTAGAGCCAGCAGTATTGTGAATTATGGTCTAAGTCAAATGTTCTATCCTGAGAGTTAGAAGGTTGCTCTACACAGAGTACTGCCTTCTGTTAGTTTCATGATGAGGAGTATAAAAGTTAAGGGTACTGTTTGTGCAAGTTTGCATCGAGTACTTATTTTCAAAAAGCCAGGACCGGTCTAATCAGTTTCATCATTACGTGAATTTAAAAAGATATACTTTGAATTTTTAAAGACGGAATTAAGTATTTTTTGTGAACGGTCCCAATCAGAGATACTATTAAAAACCAAAACAAGATATACTTAAATTTTAAACCTCTCTATTAAGTATAACTTGGTTCGATTTCCTCTAGCAACTCAGTATGAGACATTTACCGAGACTATCGACCCCTGAGGAAAGCTAGCCTAATTGTATACTTCATAAACTTAATTTAACAAATACACCTAATATAAATGAAAAACAATATTTTACCACGAAATTTCTTTATAAAGGATATTTAATTATGACACGAACAAGGTTGTTTAACAGTATTATATTTTTTTTTTTTACCCTCTAAATGATGCTAAGCAGGTTGTTTAGAAAAGACCTTAAACAAAGTATTCTTGAACCAGCAGTTTTGCGAATTAAAGGGTAAGTCAAATTTTCTATCCTGAGAGTTAGAAGGTTGCTCTACACAGAGTACTGCCTTCTGTTAGAGTCATGATGAGGAGTATTAAAGTTTAGGGTACTGTTTGTGTAAGTTTGCATCGAGTACTTATTTTCAAAAAGCCAGGTCTGGTCTAATCAGTTTCATCATTACGGAATTTAAAAAGATATACTTTACATTTTTACAGACGGAATAAAGTATTTTTTGTGAACGGTCCCAATCAGAGATACTATTAAAAACCAAAACAAGATATACTTAAACTTTAAACCTCTCTATTAAGTATAACTTGGTTCGATTTCCTCTAGCAACTCAGTATGAGACAATTTAACGAGACTATCGACCCCTGAGGAAAGCTAGCCCAATTGCATACTTCATAAACTTAAATTAACAAATATACCTAATATAAATGAAAATCAATATTTTACCACGAAATTTCTTTATAAAGGATTTACCATTATGAAACGAACAAATTGACCAACAGCATCTTATTTTATTTTTAAACCATCTAAATGATGATAAGCAAGATAGTTTAGCAAAGACCTTGAATAAAGTATTCTAGAGCCAGGAGTATTCTGAATTATGGTCTAAGTCAAATGTTCTATCCTGAGCGTTAGAAGGTTGCTCTACACAGAGTACTGCCTTCTGTTAGTGTCATGATGAGGAGTATAAAAGTTAAGGGTACTATTTGTGTAAGTTTGCATCGAGTACTTATTTTCAAAAAGCCAGGACCGGTCTAATAAGTTTCATCATTACGTGAAATTAAAAAAGATATACTTTACATTTTTACAGACGGAATTAAGTATTTTTTGTGAACGGTTCAATCAGAGATACTATTAAAAACCAAAACAAGATATACTTAAATTTTAAACCTCTCTATTAAGTATAACTTGGTTCGATTTCCTCTAGCAACTCAGTATGAGACAATTTACTGAGACTATCGACCCCTGAGGAAAGCTAGTCTAGTCGCATACTTCATAAACTTAATTTAACAAATATACCTGATATAAAAGAAAAACAATATTTTACCACGAAATTTCTTTTTAAAGGATTTACCATTATGAAACGAACAAATTGACCAACAGCATTTTATTTTATTTTTAAACCATCTAAATGATGATAAGCAAGATAGTTTAGCAAAGACCTTAAATAAAGTATTCTAGAGCCAGCAGTATTGTGAATTATGGTCTAAGTCAAATGTTCTATCCTGAGAGTTAGAAGGTTGCTCTACACAGAGTACTGCCTTCTGCTAGTGTCATGATGAGGAGTATAAAAGTTAAGGGTACTGTTTGTGTAAGTTTGCATCGAGTACATATTTTCAGCAAGACATGACCGGTCTAATCAGTTTCATCATAACGTGAATTTAAAAAGATATACTTTACATTTTTACAGACGGAATTAAGTATTTTTTGTGAACGCTCCCAATCAGAGATACTATTAAAAACCAAAACAAGATATACTTAAATTTTAAACCTCTCTATTAAGTATAACTTGGTTTGATTTCCTCTAGCAACTCAGTATGAGACAATTTAACGAGACTATCGACCCCTGAGGAAAGCTAGTCTAGTCGCATACTTCATAAACTTAAATTAACAAATACACCTAATATAAATGAAAAACAATATTTTACCACGAAATTTCATTATAAAGGATTTTTAATTATGACACGAACAAGGTTGTATAACAGTATTATATTTTTTTTATTAACCCTCTAAATGATGCTAAGCAAGTTTTTTAGAAAAGACCTTAAACAAAGTATTCTTGAACCAGCAGTATTGTGAATTATGGTCTAAGTCAAATGTTCTATCCTGAGAGGTAGAAGGTTGCTCTACACAGAGTACTGCCTTCTGTTAGTGTCATGATGAGGAGTATAAAAGTTAAGGGTACTGTTTGTGTAAGTTTGCATCGAGTACTTATTTTCAAAAAGCCAGGACCCGTCTAATCAGTTTCATCATTACGTGAATTTAAAAAGATATACTTTGAATTTTTAAAGACGGAATTAAGTATTTTTTGTGAACGGTTCCAATCAGAGATACTATTAAAAACCAAAACAAGATATACTTAAATTTTAAACCTCTCTATTAAGTATTACTTGGTTCGATTTCCTCCAGCAACTCACTATGAGACAATTTAACGAGACTATCGACCCCTGAGGAAAGCTAGTCTAGTCGCATACTTCATAAACTTAAATTAACAAATATACCTAATATAAATGAAAATCAATATTTTACCACGAAACTTCTTTATAAAGGATTTACCATTATGAAACGAACAAATTGACCAACAGCATTTTATTTTATTTTTAAACCATCTAAATGATGATAAGCAAGATAGTTTAGCAAAGACCTTAAATAAAGTATTCTAGAGCCAGCAGTTATGCGAATTAAAGTGTAAGTCAATTGTTCTATCCAGAGCGTTAGAAGGTTGCCCTTCACAGTGTACTGCCGGCTGTTAGAGTCATGATAAGGAGTATAAAAGTTAAGGGTACTGTTTGTGTAAGTTTGCATCGAGAACTTACTTTCAAAAAGCCAGGACCGGTCAAATCAGTTTCATCATTACGTGAATTTAAAAAGATATACTTTACATTTTTACAGACGGAATTAAGTATTTTTTGTGAACGGTCCCAATCAGAGATACTATTAAAAACCAAAACAAGATATACATAAATTTTAAACCTCTCTATTAAGTATAACTTGGTTCGATTTCCTCTAGCAACTCAGTATGAGACAATTTAACGAGACTATCGACCCCTGAGGAAAGCTAGTCTAGTCGCATACTTCATAAACTTAATTTAACAAATATACCTGATATAAAAGAAAAACAATATTTTACCAAGAAATTTCTTTATTAAGGGTTTACCATTATGAAACGAACAAATTGACCAACAGCATTTTATTTTATTTTTAAACCATCTAAATGATGATAAGCAAAATAGTTTAGCAAAGACCTTAAATAAAGTATTCTAGAGCCAGCAGTATTGTGAATTATGGTCTAAGTCAAATGTTCTATCCTGAGAGTTAGAAGGTTGCTCTACACAGAGTACTGCCTTCTGCTAGTGTCATGATGAGGAGTATAAAAGTTAAGGATACTGTTTGTGTAAGTTTGCATCGAGTACTTATTTTCAAAAAGCCAAGACCGGTCTAATCAGTTTCATCATTACGTGAATTTAAAAAGATATACTTTGAATTTTTAAAGACGGAATTAAGTATTTTTTGTGAACGGTCCCAATCAGAGATACTATTAGAAACCAAAACAAGATATACTTAAATTTTAAACCTCTCTATTAAGTATAACTTGGTTCGATTTCCTCTAGCAACTCAGTATGAGACAACTTAACGAGACTATCGACCCCTGAGGAAAGCTAGTCTAGTCGCATACTTCATAAACTTAAATTAAAAAATATACCTGATATAAAAGAAAAACAATATTTTACCAAGAAATTTCTTTATTAAGGATTTACCATTATGAAACGAACAAATTGACCAACTGCATTTTATTTTATTTTTAAACCATCTAAATGATGATAAGCAAGATAGTTTAGCAAAGACCTTAAATAAAGTATTCTAGAGCCAGCAGTTTTGCGAATTAAAGTGTAAGTCAATTGTTCTATCCAGAGCGTTAGAAGGTTGCCCTTCACAGTGTACTGCCGGCTGTTAGAGTCATGATGAGGAGTATAAAAGTTAAGGGTACTGTTTGTGTAAGTTTGCATCGAGAACTTACTTTCAAAAAGCCAGGACCGGTCAAATCAGTTTCATCATTACGTGAATTTAAAAAGATATACTTTACATTTTTACAGACGGAATTAAGTATTTTTTGTGAACGGTCCCAATCAGAGATACTATTAAAAACCAAAACAAGATATACATAAATTTTAAACCTCTCTATTAAGTATAACTTGGTTCGATTTCCTCTAGCAACTCAGTATGAGACAATTTAACGAGACTATCGACCCCTGAGGAAAGCTAGTCTAGTCGCATACTTCATAAACTTAATTTAACAAATATACCTGATATAAAAGAAAAACAATATTTTACCAAGAAATTTCTTTATTAAGGGTTTACCATTATGAAACGAACAAATTGACCAACAGCATTTTATTTTATTTTTAAACCATCTAAATGATGATAAGCAAGATAGTTTAGCAAAGACCTTAAATAAAGTATTCTAGAGCCAGCAGTATTGTGAATTATGGTCTAAGTCAAATGTTCTATCCTGAGAGTTAGATGGTTGCTCTACACAGAGTACTGCCTTCTGCTAGTGTCATGATGAGGAGTATAAAAGTTAAGGGTACTGTTTGTGTAAGTTTGCATCGAGAACTTACTTTCAAAAAGCCAGGACCGGTCAAATCAGTTTCATCATTACGTGAATTTAAAAAGATATACTTTACATTTTTACAGACGGAATTAAGTATTTTTTGTGAACGGTCCGAATCAGAGATACTATTAAAAACCAAAACAAGATATACTTAAATTTTAAACCTCTCTATTAAGTATAACTTGGTTCGATTTCCTCTAGCAACTCAGTATAAGACTATTTACCGAGACTATCGACCCCTGAGGAAAGCTAGTCTAGTCGCATACTTCATAAACTTAAATTAACAAATATACCTAATATAAATGAAAATCAATATTTTACCACGAAATTTCTTTATTAAGGGTTTACCATTATGAAACGAACAAATTGACCAACAGGATTTTATTTTATTTTTAAACCATCTAAATGATGATAAGCAAGATAGTTTAGCAAAGACCTTAAATAAAGTATTCTAGAGCCAGCAGTATTGTGAATTATGGTCTAAGTCAAATGTTCTATCCTGAGAGTTAGAAGGTTGCTCTACACAGAGTACTGCCTGCTGCTAGTGTCATGATGAGGAGTATAAAAGTTAAGGATACTGTTTGTGTAAGTTTGCATCGAGTACTTATTTTCAAAAAGCCAAGACCGGTCTAATCAGTTTCATCATTACGTGAATTTAAAAAGATATACTTTGAATTTTTAAAGACGGAATTAAGTATTTTTTGTGAACGGTCCCAATCAGAGATACTATTAGAAACCAAAACAAGATATACTTAAATTTTAAACCTCTCTATTAAGTATAACTTGGTTCGATTTCCTCTAGCAACTCAGTATGAGACAACTTAACGAGACTATCGACCCCTGAGGAAAGCTAGTCTAGTCGCATACTTCATAAACTTAAATTAACAAATATACCTTATATAAATGAAAATCAATATTTTACCACGAAATTTCTTTATAAAGGATTTTTAATTATGACACGAACAAGGATGTTTAACAGTATTTTATTTTTTTTATTAACCCTCTAAATGATGCTAAGCAAGTTGTTTAGAAAAGACCTTAAACAAAGTATTCTTGAACCAGCAGTTTTGCGAATTAAAGTGTAAGTCAATTTTTCTATCCAGAGCGTTAGAAGGTTGCCCTACACAGTGTACTGCCGGCTGTTAGAGTCATGATGAGGAGTATAAAAGTTAAGGGTACTGTTTGTGTAAGTTTGCATCGAGAACTTACTTTCAAAAAGCCAGGACCGGTCAAATCAGTTTCATCATTACTTGAATTTAAAAAGATATACTTTACATTTTTACAGACGGAATAAGTATTTTTTGTGAACGCTCCCAATCAGAGATACTATTAAAAACCAAAACAAGATATACTTAAATTTTAAACCTCTCTATTAAGTATAACTTGGTTCGATTTCCTCTAGCAACTCAGTATGAGACTATTTACCGAGACTATCGACCCTTGAGGAAAGCTAGCCCAATTGCATACTTCATAAACTTAATTTAAAAAATATACCTGATATAAAAGAAAAACAATATTTTACCAAGAAATTTCTTTATTAAGGGTTTACCATTATGAAACGAACAAATTGACCAACAGCATTTTATTTTATTTTTAAACCATCTAAATGATGATAAGCAAGATTGTTTAGCAAAGACCTTAAATAAAGTATTCTAGAGCCAGCAGTATTGTGAATTATGGTCTAAGTCAAATGTTCTATCCTGAGAGTTAGATGGTTGCTCTACACAGAGTACTGCCTTCTGCTAGTGTCATGATGAGGAGTATAAAAGTTAAGGGTACTGTTTGTGTAAGTTTGCATCGAGTACTTATTTTTAAAAAGCCAGGACCCGTCTAATCAGTTTCATCATTACGTGAATTTAAAAAGATATACTTTGAATTTTTAAAGACGGAATTAAGTATTTTTTGTGAACGGTCCCAATCAGAGATACTATTAAAAACCAAAACAAGATATACTTAAATTTTAAACCTCTCTATTAAGTATAAGTTGGTTCGATTTCCTCCAGCAACTCAGTATGAGACAATTTAACGAGACTATCGACCCCTGAGGAAAGCTAGTCTAGTCGCATACTTCATAAACTTAAATTAACAAATATACCTAATATAAATGAAAATCAATATTTTACCACGAAATTTCTTTATAAAGGATTTACCATTATGAAACGAACAAATTGACCAACAGCATTTTATTTTATTTTTAAACCATCTAAATGATGATAAGCAAGATAGTTTAGCAAAGACCTTAAATAAAGTATTCTAGAGCCAGCAGTATTGTGAATTATAGTCCAAGTCAAATGTTCTATCCTGAGAGTTAGAAGGTTGCTCTACACAGAGTACTGCCTTCTGTTAGTGTCATGATGAGGAGTATAAAAGTTAAGGGTACTGTTTGTGTAAGTTTGCATCGAGTACTTATTTTCAAAAAGCCAGGACCGGTCTAATCAGTTTCATCATTACGTGAATTTAAAAAGATATACTTTACATTTTTACAGACGGAATTAAGTATTTTTTGTGAACGCTCCCAATCAGAGATACTATTAAAAACCAAAACAAGATATACTTAAATTTTAAACCTCTCTATTAAGTACAACTTGGTTCGATTTCCTCTAGCAACTCAGTATAAGACTATTTACCGAGACTATCGACCCCTGAGGAAAGCTAGTCTAGTCGCATACTTCATAAACTTAAATTAACAAATATACCTAATATAAATGAAAATCAATATTTTACCACGAAATTTCTTTATAAAGGATTTACCATTATGAAACGAACAAATTGACCAACAGCATTTTATTTTATTTTTAAACCATCTAAATGATGATAAGCAAGATAGTTTAGCAAAGACCTTAAATAAAGTATTCTAGAGCCAGCAGTATTGTGAATTATGGTCTAAGTCAAATGTTCTATCCTGAGAGTTAGAAGGTTGCTCTACACAGAGTACTGCCTTCTGCTAGTGTCATGATGAGGAGTATAAAAGTTAAGGGTACTGTTTGTGTAAGTTTGCATCGAGTACTTATTTTCAAAAAGCCAAGACCGGTCTAATCAGTTTCATCATTACGTGAATTTAAAAAGATATACTTTGAATTTTTAAAGACGGAATTAAGTATTTTTTGTGAACGGTCCCAATCAGAGATACTATTAAAAACCAAAACAAGATATACTTAAATTTTAAACCTCTCTATTAAGTATAACTTGGTTCGATTTCCTCTAGCAACTCAGTATGAGACAACTTAACGAGACTATCGACCCCTGAGGAAAGCTAGTCTAGTCGCATACTTCATAAACTTAAATTAACAAATATACCTTATATAAATGAAAATCAATATTTTACCACGAAATTTCTTTATAAAGGATTTTTAATTATGACAGGAACAAGGTTGTTTAACAGTATTTTATTTTTTTTATTAACCCTCTAAATGATGCTAAGCAAGTTGTTTAGCAAAGACCTTAAATAAAGTATTCTAGAGCCAGCAGTTTTGCGAATTAAAGTGTAAGTCAATTGTTCTATCCAGAGCGTTAGAAGGTTGCACTACACAGTGTACTGCCGGCTGTTAGAGTCATGATGAGGAGTATAAAAGTTAAGGGTACTGTTTGTGTAAGTTTGCATCGAGAACTTACTTTCAAAAAGCCAGGACCGGTCAAATCAGTTTCATCATTACGTGAATTTAAAAAGATATACTTTACATTTTTACAGACGGAATTAGGTATTTATTGTGAACGGTCCCAATCAGAGATACTATAAAAAACCAAAACAAGATATACCTTAATTTTAAACCTCCCTATTAAGTATAACTTGGTTCGATTTCCTCTAGCTGTTGAAGTATATACATTATTTATTGTAAAATCCCCGCCTTGTAACCGGGATGTAACCTCTTGTTGTTGTGTTCCGGTACTGAGTTACAGCGGACATGTGCTCCTTTGTTGTTTTCTTGTATGTTATGTTAATAAACATTTAACAGTGTATCAGTGATTTATTTACTTCAAATTACTTAAACAGGTTATGGGACCAGCATGAGATTGAAAGGAAGAAGTAAATAAATGAAGATTTACAGTTTTGTTTTGTCAGTGTTCTGAGGTACGTTTTTTTTTTTTTTTTGTGTGATATGGAGTCCAAATCAATCATGATTCCTCAGATTGCTCTGTTAGAAGGGAAGAGCAACTGGGAAAACTGGAAGGTGAGAATAAGAATGGGATTGAAAATGATACCTCGGGCAATAGAAATAATAGATGGAACTTACAAGTGTCCTTCAGACCCTGCTGATACAACTGATAAAGAAGCTGTGAAAGTTTATAATACAGATTTAGCTACATTTAATAAAATTGACAACCAAGCATTGCTGGTTTTGTCTAATAACATGACAGAGGAGATGTTTGAAAAGGTGAGATGCCATGAGTCTGGTAGAGATATGTGGTTGGGACTTTGCCAACTTTTTGATACATTTTCAGAAGACAGAATTTTTGATTTGTATAATAAATTTTTTGAAAGTAAGTGGATGCCAGATGATGACGCTGTTACATTTATTACTAGAATTTCCAATGCATGGAAACAGTTGCGAGAGGAAATTGATAAGCAATCTACTGATAACAAAGATATTTTACTAATATGTAAAATTTTAAAATCCCTTCCTGATAAGTTCAAACCCTTTACTGCTGGATGGAGACTCATAAATGAAGAGAACAGGAGTTTAAATAATCTTACCCAAAAATTATGTACTTTTGAGAGTAACCTGGGTGATAGCTGTTCAGAAGAAGTTTTGGTTGTTAAGGGGTCTACATCTCAATTTCATAAGCATGTTCGGGATAAAAATGCTAATTTTTATAAAACCTCAATAATTTGCCACTACTGCGATAAAAGGGGTCACACAGTTAAGAAATGTCGGTTTTGGCTTGCCGATGGCAAACCACCTAAGCCTGCTAAAGCTAAATTTGCTCTAAATAATTCAAGCCAAGGTGCAACTCTGTTAACAGTTACCTCAGAAGTTTTTGCTTCGGAGACTAACAGTGAGACTTGGTATGTGGACAATGGAGCAACACATCATATATGTAGCAGAAAGGAATGGTTCACAAGTTTTGAATCATTTACAGATGATCATGTAATTATTACGGCTGATGGCTCTCAAGTCAAGGCGCTTGGCAAGGGATCTATTTTAATTGAAGCTGCGTCTAATGACCATTGGAGAAGATTTGAACTCACTAATGTCTGGCTAGTTCCAGGTATTTCTAAGAACCTTTTTTCGCTTTTAGCAGCTCAAGATCATAGACCAAAGAGTAAATTTGAATCCACTGCCGTTAGCTGTAAATTATTTGAAGGTAAAGAAACTCTTGTGTCAGGGAATCGTCAAATTGGAGGTGGTCTCTATAATCTAGCCATTAGGGTAGTACCCACAGCAGATAGCTGTAAGTCAGAAAATAACAATCTATCTGCTCCTATCAAAGACCATAATTTATTACAGCTTCACCATGAAAGGATGGGTCATCAAAATAAACGGCATGTGAAGGAAGTAATTAAAAGAGAACTCAATTTAGACTTGACTCTTGATGGTGAACTCTGTGAGGGCTGCATAAAAGGAAAAGCTCATAGACTCAAGTTTGGACGTCGGAAAAGAGCTGAGAAGACTGGTCAGGTTATAAACACTGATCTATGTGGTCCTTTTATCCCTTCGAAAAGTGGTTTCAAATATTTTCTGTTATTTAAGGACGATTTTTCAAAATTTAGAAAAATTTATTTTATTAAAACCAAAGCTGAAGTCTTTCAAAAATTGAAGGAATTTTTAGCAGAGGTAACTCAATTAGGTCATAAAGTAATGTGCATTCAATGTGACAATGGCAGAGAGTTTAAAAATGAAAGAGTAGAAAACTTCCTAAAATCAAAAGGTATTGAAATCAGATATACTATGCCATACACGCCACAGCAAAATGGATGTGCTGAGAGAGAAAACCGGACCATTGTAGAAACTGCAAGAGCCCTCATGCACTCAGGAGAAGAATCTCTTCCTAAGGAGCTATGGGCAGAAATGATCAATGCTTCAGCCTATATATTAAATCGAACAGGTCCATCATCAGAAAAAGGTAAATCTCCATTTGAACATTGGATAGGTACAAAACCGGGAATCAAAAATCTTCGTGTAATAGGATCCAAATGTTGGGTCCATGTACCTAAAGAAAATAGAAGAAAATTTGATAAAAAGGCTACTCAAGGAGTACTTGTTGGATATGATGGGGACAATGGATACCGAGTCTTCTCAAATAATAAACTAATTAGATCAAGAGACGTCATATTTCAGGAGTCACTCAAAGCACCGATATGTGAAAAATCTTCATCTTATCCCATTGAAGAAAAAGGTATTGAAATGTATTATGAAGAGAACCCGGAAGATCATAAGGAAAATGAAGGAGAATCTCAAGAAATGCCTATGAAAGAAGAAGAAAATTCAGAAGAATATGAGGAAGATCAAGGAGAATTCCTAGAAGAAGAAAATGAGGAAGATCAAGAATCCCTAGAAGAAGAAAATGAAGACCTAGAAATAGAAGATGTAGTGTGGAAAAGAGGCGTGAATCTGAGGAGTCAGGGTAAACTTAATAAACCTAAATCTATGAATGATTATGTCAACATCGTCAAAGGGAGTGAAATTTTGCCGTTGGATTTTCACAATGCTATGAACAGTGAGGAAGCTGGGGAATGGCGAAAAGCCATGGAAGAAGAAATGACTTCTCTTAAAGAGAACAAAACGTGGACTATCTGTGATTTGCCTCATAATAAAAGGGCTATTCCATCAAAATGGGTTTTCAACAAGAAATATAAACCCGATGGAAATTTAGAAAGATATAAAGCCAGGCTAGTGGTAAAAGGATTTGCACAAAAGAAAGGTCAAGATTTTGGAGAAACCTTCAGTCCAGTTGCTCGTCAAACCACTGTCAGAACAGTAATAAGTATTGCTGCCAATGAAGATATGAGTCTTCATCAGTTTGATGTATCGACTGCATTTTTAAATGGTGAACTCAAGGAGGAGATCTACATTCAACAACCAGAAGGCTTCAATGACAACTCAGGGAAGGTTTGCAGATTACATAAAAGCCTATACGGACTCAAACAGGCTCCACGTTGTTGGAACGAGAAGATAAAGAACTTCCTAGTTAGCATTGGTTTTCAAATTAGCTCAGCAGATCCTTGCTTGTTTATCAAAGAGGTAAATGGTAAAAGGATTTTGTTATGTTTATATGTTGACGATGGATTAATCGCTGCTTCGGATGAAAGAGAAGCAATGGAGCTCTTAGACAAATTAAAACAGGAGTTCAAAATTAAGATTAAACTAGCTGATTTCTATCTTGGATTGGAGATTAAGAGAAGCAAGGAAGGTATCAAAATAAGCCAATCTTCTTACATTAGGAGGCTTCTCAAAACATTCCAGATGGATGAGTGTCGACCTGTTAGTACTCCGATTTTAAAGGATGATTTAGACAATGAAAATGAACACCAAAACATCAAGACAACAAATTTTCAATATAGAGAAGCTGTGGGTTCGCTTATGTATTTGATGGTATGTACAAGACCAGATATTGCTTATTCCATTAACATAGCTTCAAGAATGCTTGATAATCCTTCCGATAGTGACATAGCCAGAGTCAAACGAATATTCCGTTATTTAAAAGGCACTCCTGAACTTGGAATATTGTACAAGAAAAACCATAGAAGGGGAGTCCTTCAATGCTACTCAGATGCAGATCTTGGTGGTGACAAATTAACTGGCAGGTCTACTACTGGCATTGCTTGTATGTATTCAGGTGGTGTCATATCATGGTCTAGTAAAAGACAGAGTTCAGTTTCCATCTCTACCACTGAAGCAGAGGTCATTGCTGCAAGTGAGGGTACAAGAGAGATGGTTTGGCTCAAAAGGCTTTTTCAAGAGATGACTGATTTCAAAGAAGGTACGCTTTTTGTCGATAATAACGCTGCCATTAAATTAGCAGAGAACCCTGTGTGGCACAAACGTACAAAACATATATCCATTCGCCACTTCTTTGTCAGAGAAAAGGTTCAAGAAGGAGAAATTCATATTCGGAGAGTGGATACCCAAAATCAACTTGCTGACGGTTTAACGAAACCTGTGCTAAGTCCAAGACTTAAGAAACTAAACCAAGATTTGGGACTTTGTTGAACATTCTACTTATGTTAAATTTATTAGTTTTAATTATTCTACAAGTAAATTATGAAGGAAGGTGTTGAAGTATATACATTATTTATTGTAAAATCCCCGCCTTGTAACCGGGATGTAACCTCTTGTTGTTGTGTTCCGGTACTGAGTTACAGCGGACATGTGCTCCTTTGTTGTTTTCTTGTATGTTATGTTAATAAACATTTAACAGTGTATCAGTGATTTATTTACTTCAAATTACTTAAACGCTAGCAACTCAGTATGAGACTATTTACCGAGACTATCGACCCTTGAGGAAAGCTAGCCCAATTGCATACTTCATAAACTTAATTTAAAAAATATACCTGATATAAAAGAAAAACAATATTTTACCAAGAAATTTCTTTATTAAGGGTTTACCATTATGAAACGAACAAATTGACCAACAGCATTTTATTTTATTTTTAAACCATCTAAATGATGATAAGCAAGATTGTTTAGCAAAGACCTTAAATAAAGTATTCTAGAGCCAGCAGTATTGTGAATTATGGTCTAAGTCAAATGTTCTATCCTGAGAGTTAGATGGTTGCTCTACACAGAGTACTGCCTTCTGCTAGTGTCATGATGAGGAGTATAAAAGTTAAGGGTACTGTTTGTGTAAGTTTGCATCGAGTACTTATTTTTAAAAAGCCAGGACCCGTCTAATCAGTTTCATCATTACATGAATTTAAAAAGATATACTTTGAATTTTTAAAGACGGAATTAAGTATTTTTTGTGAACGGTCCCAATCAGAGATACTATTAAAAACCAAAACAAGATATACTTAAATTTTAAACCTCTCTATTAAGTATAAGTTGGTTCGATTTCCTCCAGCAACTCAGTATGAGACAATTTAACGAGACTATCGACCCCTGAGGAAAGCTAGTCTAGTCGCATACTTCATAAACTTAAATTAACAAATATACCTAATATAAATGAAAATCAATATTTTACCACGAAATTTCTTTATAAAGGATTTACCATTATGAAACGAACAAATTGACCAACAGCATTTATTTTATTTTTAAACCATCTAAATGATGATAAGCAAGATAGTTTAGCAAAGACCTTAAATAAAGTATTCTAGAGCCAGCAGTATTGTGAATTATAGTCCAAGTCAAATGTTCTATCCTGAGAGTTAGAAGGTTGCTCTACACAGAGTACTGCCTTCTGTTAGTGTCATGATGAGGAGTATAAAAGTTAAGGGTACTGTTTGTGTAAGTTTGCATCGAGTACTTATTTTCAAAAAGCCAGGACCGGTCTAATCAGTTTCATCATTACGTGAATTTAAAAAGATATACTTTACATTTTTACAGACGGAATTAAGTATTTTTTGTGAACGCTCCCAATCAGAGATACTATTAAAAACCAAAACAAGATATACTTAAATTTTAAACCTCTCTATTAAGTACAACTTGGTTCGATTTCCTCTAGCAACTCAGTATAAGACTATTTACCGAGACT
This sequence comes from Arma custos, assembly GCA_037127475.1. Lineage (NCBI taxonomy): Eukaryota > Metazoa > Arthropoda > Insecta > Hemiptera > Pentatomidae > Arma > Arma custos. The sequence goes on along the minus strand of JBBAGI010000143.1, from coordinate 16,530 downwards.
ATCGACCCCTGAGGAAAGCTAGTCTAGTCGCATACTTCATAAACTTAAATTAACAAATATACCTAATATAAATGAAAATCAATATTTTACCACGAAATTTCTTTATAAAGGATTTACCATTATGAAACGAACAAATTGACCAACAGCATTTTATTTTATTTTTAAACCATCTAAATGATGATAAGCAAGATAGTTTAGCAAAGACCTTAAATAAAGTATTCTAGAGCCAGCAGTATTGTGAATTATGGTCTAAGTCAAATGTTCTATCCTGAGAGTTAGAAGGTTGCTCTACACAGAGTACTGCCTTCTGCTAGTGTCATGATGAGGAGTATAAAAGTTAAGGGTACTGTTTGTGTAAGTTTGCATCGAGTACTTATTTTCAAAAAGCCAAGACCGGTCTAATCAGTTTCATCATTACGTGAATTTAAAAAGATATACTTTGAATTTTTAAAGACGGAATTAAGTATTTTTTGTGAACGGTCCCAATCAGAGATACTATTAAAAACCAAAACAAGATATACTTAAATTTTAAACCTCTCTATTAAGTATAACTTGGTTCGATTTCCTCTAGCAACTCAGTATGAGACAACTTAACGAGACTATCGACCCCTGAGGAAAGCTAGTCTAGTCGCATACTTCATAAACTTAAATTAACAAATATACCTTATATAAATGAAAATCAATATTTTACCACGAAATTTCTTTATAAAGGATTTTTAATTATGACACGAACAAGGTTGTTTAACAGTATTTTATTTTTTTTATTAACCCTCTAAATGATGCTAAGCAAGTTGTTTAGAAAAGACCTTAAACAAAGTATTCTTGAACCAGCAGTTTTGCGAATTAAAGTGTAAGTCAATTGTTCTATCCAGAGCGTTAGAAGGTTGCACTACACAGTGTACTGCCGGCTGTTAGAGTCATGATGAGGAGTATAAAAGTTAAGGGTACTGTTTGTGTAAGTTTGCATCGAGAACTTACTTTCAAAAAGCCAGGACCGGTCAAATCAGTTTCATCATTACGTGAATTTAAAAAGATATACTTTACATTTTTACAGACGGAATTAGGTATTTATTGTGAACGGTCCCAATCAGAGATACTATAAAAAACCAAAACAAGATATACCTTAATTTTAAACCTCCCTATTAAGTATTACTTGGTTCGATTTCCTCTAGCAACTCAGTATGAGACTATTTACCGAGACTATCGACCCTTGAGGAAAGCTAGCCCAATTGCATACTTCATAAACTTAATTTAACAAATATACCTGATATAAAAGAAAAACAATATTTTACCAAGAAATTTCTTTATTAAGGGTTTACCATTATGAAACGAACAAATTGACCAACAGTATTATTTTTTCTTTTTAAACCATCTAAATGATGATGAGCAAGATAGTTTAGCAAAGCCTTAAATAAAGTATTCTAGAGCCAGCAGAATTGTGAATTATGGTCTAAGTCAAATGTTCTATCCTGAGAGTTAGAAGGTTGCTCTACACAGAGTACTGCCTTCTGTTAGTGACATGATGAGGAGTATAAAAGTTAAGGGTACTGTTTGTGTAAGTTTGCATCGAGTACTTATTTTCAAAAAGCCAGGACCGGTCTAATCAGTTTCATCATTACGTGAATTTAAGAAGATATACTTTGAATTTTTAAAGGCGGAATTAAGTATTTTTTGTGAACGGTCCCAATCAGAGATACTATTAAAAACCAAAACAAGATATACTTAAATTTTAAACCTCTCTATTAAGTATAACTTGGTTCGATTTCCTCTAGCAACTCAGTATGAGACAATTTAACGAGACTATCGACCCCTGAGGAAAGCTAGTCTAGTCGCATACTTCATAAACTTAAATTAACAAATAAACCTAATATAAATGAAAATCAATATTTTACCACGAAATTTCTTTATAAAGGATTTACCATTATGAAACGAACAAATTGACCAACAGCATTTTATTTTATTTTTAAACCATCTAAATGATGATAAGCAAGATAGTTTAGCAAAGACCTTAAATAAAGTATTCTAGAGCCAGCAGTATTGTGAACAAGATTGACCAACAGTATTATTTTTTCTTTATAATACCTCTAAATTTTTGTTTGACAAAATTTGAGTCGTTAAAAAATTCAAAAATACGACAAAAATGGAAATATTAGAAGCACCTCGAAAATGTCAACAGAGAAGATGGATATAAATTAAGCAAATTATATCTTCTAAGCATGCCAGTTCTAAATATGAAACCAAATAAACTGAAAAAGAAGATAAACCAATCAGAAGGCAACCAGCCAAGGCACACCCAATCAGAGACCACATAAATGAAGCCCAGGAAAACGGCAAAGAATGTGATGACGTGTTCAAAATTAGAAGAAATATGTTACGAAGAATTATATTGAAGAGTGGATACCTCATTGTGAGTAGTTTACCTCCAATACAGAAAAAACAGGTCTTGAATCCAATATTCTTCTTTCTGCTACAGCTATCCTCGATCTAAAAAAAATGTACAATGTTATCGATCGTTTTGTATTTATAATATCTCATGTAAATATTAAAGGCAATCCTTTAAGAATAAAACAGGCACAATTTAAAAACATTTTTACTGGAATTAAATAATTTTTTGCTAACATATATTTATTTCAAAAATTGACTTCTTCACTACTTTAGCCAATCAATTTCGTCAAGAAGAATTTTGAAAGTCACTTTGATGTGTTATTTCTGATGGTTTTAGTTCAGTTCTGAACCTTAACTTGCAGGAGCATAAAGCATTGCATGATTAAACTGCCAAAAAAATATGAAAAAGTCAATTTTAGAATCTTGAAATTAACCACTTTTAATCCAGAAAGCCTCTTATATATGAACATATATGATTCTTTGTTGCTATTTTGAAAGTTTAGTTACATAATTATTAATTAAGTATATCAGCCCTCCATCCTCTGATTAAACATAACATACCCGTGCATATAAGAATTTTTATCTCCATTTGATTATGGAATATTTCCATAACTGCTACTTTAATAATTTTTGCTAACATATATTTATTTCAAAAATTGACTTTTTCACTACTTTAGCCAATCAATTTCGTCAAGAAGAATTTTGAAAGTCACTTTGATGTGTTATTTCTGATGGTTTTAGTTCAGTTCTGAACCTTAACTTGCAGGAGCATAAAGCATTGCATGATTAAACTGCCAAAAAAATATGAAAAAGTCAATTTTAGAATCTTGAAATTAACCACTTTTAATCCAGAAAGCCTCTTATATATGAACATATATGATTCTTTGTTGCTAGTTTGAAAGTTTAGTTACATAATTATTAATTAAGTATATCAGCCCTCCATCCTCTGATTAAACATAACATACCCGTGCATATAAGAATTTTTATCTCCATTTGATTATGGAATATTTCCATAACTGCTACTTTTGAAATTCTTGCTTGGACATGGCTACAGAGAGAGCTAGAGAGATGAACAAAAGAATAAGGAACAAACTATTATAACAACTAATAATCATTCTTCCTTAGTTACACTTACAACCTAGTTAGGGACCAAAAATAATTGTTGAAAGAAAAAATAAATTTAGATTCATCTTCTAATGTTAATTAGATATAATATGTAATGGATTTAATCAATTTACCAATTTTGAGTAGTTTTCCTCCAATAAAGCAGGGCTTGAATCCAATATTCTTCTTTTTACACACCATGAATCGGGCACAGCTATCCTTGATCTAAAGAAAATGTACAATGTTATCGATCGTTTTGTATATGTAATTTCTCATGTAAATATTAAAGGCAATAATTTAAAAATAAAACAGGCACAATTTAGAAAACATTTTTACTGGAATTAAATAATTTTTTGCTAACATATATTCATTTCAAAAATTGACTTTTTCACTACTTTAGCCAATCAATTTCGTCAAGAAGAATTTTGAAAGTCACTTTGATGTGTTATTTCTGATGGTTTTAGTTCAGTTCTGAACCTTAACTTGCAGGAGCATAAAGCATTGCATGATTAAACTGCCAAAAAAATATGAAAAAGTCAATTTTAGAATCTTGAAATTAACCACTTTTAATCCAGAAAGCCTCTTATATATGAACATATATGATTCTTTGTTGCTATTTTGAAAGTTTAGTTACATAATTATTAATTAAGTATATCAGCCCTCCATCCTCTGATTAAACATAACATACCCGTGCATATAAGAATTTTTATCTCCATTTGATTATGGAATATTTCCATAACTGCTACTTTAATAATTTTTGCTAACATATATTTATTTCAAAAATTGACTTTTTCACTACTTTAGCCAATCAATTTCGTCAAGAAGAATTTTGAAAGTCACTTTGATGTGTTATTTCTGATGGTGTTAGTTCAGTTCTGAACCTTAACTTGCAGGAGCATAAAGCATTGCATGATTAAACTGCCAAAAAAATATGAAAAAGTCAATTTTAGAATCTTGAAATTAACCACTTTTAATCCAGAAAGCCTCTTATATGTGAACATATGTGATTCTTTGTTGCTATTTTGAAAGTTTAGTTACATAATTATTAATTAAGTATATCAGCCCTCCATCCTCTGATTAAACATAACATACCCGTGCATATAAGAATTTTTATCTCCATTTGATTATGGAATATTTCCATAACTGCTACTTTTGAAATTCTTGCTTAGACATGGCTACAGAGAGAGCTAGAGAGATGAACAAAAGAATAAGGAACAAACTATTATAACAACTAATAATCATTCTTCCTTAGTTACACTTACAACCTAGTTAGGGACCAAAAATAATTGTTGAAAGAAAAAATAAATTTAGATTCATCTACTAATGTTAATTAGAGGTAATATGTAATGGATTTAATCAATTTACCTATTTTGAGTAGTTTTCCTCCAATAAAGCAGGGCTTGAATCCAATATTCTTCTTTTTACACACCACCAATCGGGCACAGCTATCCTTGATCTAAAGAAAATGTACAATATTATTGATCGTTTTGTATATGTAATTTCTCTTGTAAATATTAAAGATGATACTACATTCAGTGAAATGTTTCGATATTTTTTTCCTAACATATATTTATTCTCTTTATCAGAAATTAAAAGTTTTTTTTGTAATTTAAGATATTATCAGTTCGTTGATAAAAGTGGTCAACTGCATTTGAGGCATTACAAGGGGATGATTCCGAAATTGACTTGTTCACATTATTCATTAGTTTAGCCAACTAATTTTGTCTAACACTATAATTTGCTGTCATATTCGGGAGCATAAAGCATTACATGATTAAACTAGCAAAAATGTTAAAAAGTCAATTTCAGAAATTCAAAGTTGACATCTTTTAATTCAGAAAATAATTCTTTGTTTTTATTTAACTGTACTTGAACCAAATTTGCTTTCCAAATATGAATAAAATGTGGTATTAACAAACAATTATTGATAATTTCACTTTTTTATAACAATGGAGCCTAATTTAGTTCAGGCACAGGCGATAGGATTAAACTTTTTTCTTTACAAAATTTAAGTAAATTCGAGCCAACAATATTTTGTGAAATTCCATTATTGTTTCAATTTAAAGTAGATTTTACAAATAAAATACAAAAATTTAATAAAAGAGAAGATAAATCGAGAAAAATATATATTTACACACTATTGAGAAACCACTAACTCTAGTTTTTTTTTTTTTATTTATTTCTGAAAAATTAATGTTAAGATTTTTAAATCCTGAAATTTTGTAACTCATAATGAAAAATAAAAATATAGTTATATATACTTATTGAAATCACCATCTTGGACCTTCCATTACCTATGAGAGAAAAAAATTAGTTATTGCATTACCACACAATAAAATAGTAATTTATCAAGAAGACTCATAAAAGTAACACTTTCTTACTTCTAAGTTTATAACCCTAAAATAATTAAACAACTAAAATCAAATCAGAGTAACTATTAAAAATTATAAAAAAATTTTATATAATTAAAAATTATTATATTTTTAATAATACATTAAGAATTAATTTGACCTAACTCTGGTTACATCTTATATCTATTTAAGACATAACATTTTGAAGTTAATAATTGTTTTTCTTTTTCGACAGAATAAAATTATAATGTTTAATTTTAATAGGAATATTAAAAGAAAAATGGAAGATTTAGTTATAAATGTTCTAGAACATTCTGGTCAATCAATGCAGGGCTACCAACATTTTTGCACTGAAAAATATCTAATAAGGAAAGTAAGAATTATTTAAAAAAATACTAAATCCATTAAATATATGCAATTAAAAAGCAATCTTAAACTAAGAGGTACTATCAAAAGATAAACCAAATCTGCTGTAACGTTAAGCAAACGTTTACTACAAAAACTCTTTTTTTTAAGGGCTTATTGGAATGACTATAACATTATTCAATCAATTTATTAATCAACCAATATAATTTTTATTTATTCACAGCTTCTGTATGATGATGAAGCTGTCTGATCTAATAAACTTTTTTTAAAAATTTTTATTACAATATACCTGATAATTATTATAGATGGCTCTACATGCACATGGAGACAAGGCCTCCAGGAACATTAACCACCCATCATCCTTGTTCATTGCTGCTGCTCTCCAGTTGCGGATGTGTAGGATGGTCCGAGCGTCTGCAACCACACCATCCGCCCATCGGAGCCTCGGTCTTCCAACCCTTCTTGTTCCATGTAATTTTTCTTCTAGAGACATTACAATATACCTTAAAGAGATATACCTTAAAATTTTTAATATACCATCAATTTTAAACTTTAGGGTGTTCTTTAAAAAACTTATTTATGTAATCATTATCAATTATGTTATTGTAAAATAAATTTGTCCTAGAATAAAGAGGATTTTTAACTTTACTGTTTCTCTGAATAGAAAATTTCTTAAAGCTGTCTTATTCTTCTTGTTCTTGACTTATTTGGAGTTTTTTTGGCTGCACCTCCCAAATATCTCCATATTCCATAATTAATGTTTATTTGGCAACAGAAAATGAACAGATAATGTTTTATAATTGTTGTAAGATTTTTTTATAAATCACTATAATCATAATTCTTTGTTAAATCTTACCTACTTAAAACATTGTAGTGTTTAACTTTTGAACAATACATTAATTAAACGTTAAAAATTAATTTGAACTAACTCTGATTAAATAATATACCCATTTAGGACATAACATTATGAAGTTATCGTTTTTCTTTTTCAACAGAATAAAATTAGAATATTTAACTTTAAAAAGAAAAATGGAGGAGAATATCAAAGTTCTAGAACATTCTCGTCAATGCAGGGCTACCAACGTTTTAACACTGAAAAACAGCTAATAATGAAAATAAGAATTATTTTAAAAAAATTATAATAAATTGTATAAAACCCGTTAAATATATCCTATTAAATATTAATTTTATAATAATTTGAAGGTGTATGGGAGTTACCGTTAAATTAGATTTTGTTAAAAGTACGTTTGTAATAATTATAACATATAATTCATATAAGTCCGAAATTACTACAAAAATACTATAGCCATTTAAATCTGGAATAAAGAACCTTATGTAATACATTTTGAAATTATTTAAGCTTGAATAAATAAATCTATCGAAAATAATTATTTGATAATAGCCAAAATAAAAATATTTATAAAATCAAAACAAAATTATAATATTAAAAAGTTTTTTCAGCTGAGAAAAGAATCATTTTTATTTTGAATATAAAGATATTGGAATAGATATACCGTTGCACCTTTCGTTGCTTAGGCGGAAGTGGCTAATTCAATAACCAACTCGCTTCCACTAACTGAATTTGACTCTGACTCACGTTTACTCGATCCCGTCTTTCCTTCACGGCACTGAGATTTAAACAAGTCTGGAGACAAAAAAGAACAATAATAATATTAAATTAAATAATAATAAAAATTATATTATTTTAAAATATATATTTTAAAAAATAATTAAAATACGATTTTATGAAATATATATAATATAAATTAAAACAATTAAAAATTTAATGAATAAATTAATGTATTTGAAAAATAATTAAACTGAAATAGGATATGACGATATAAAAAATAGACAATATACATTAAAACAATTAAAAATATAAATACCTCCTTGAAATCGGAACATGCAAAAATAATTAAACAGAAATAGGATGTGATGAACTAAAAAAAAATGCAGTATAAGTTAAAACGGTTAGAAATATAATTACTAAATTAACAAAGAAGAAACAATAGTATATATTTCAAAATAATTTAAAAAGTAATAAATGTTTAATTACTTGATTATTTAAAGGCGTGTGATCTAAGCAATCCGTAAATACTTCATGGCAAGCTTTTATAAAAATCGCCATATTGTAGACTGGAAATGAAAAATTTAAAGATTAACTTGATTGAAATTGACATAATGTAATATGATTATACATTATAAAACATCAAGTAGAATATGATGAACTAAAAAAAAAAAATACGACATAAATTAAAACAATTAAAAGTTATAACTAAAACAGATACGACCTGCTTGAAATCGGAACAGTCAAAAATAACTAAATTAAAACAGGATATGATGATGAAAAAAAAAAGGACAATATTAATTAAAATATACAATGAATAAATTATTATTAATATTAATAATAATATTTGAAGCAATATTATTTATTTCAAATCAATATTAAATATTTTAAAAAAAATTATGTCTAATTACTTGGATTTTTTAAATGTGTATGATTTAAGTAATCCATAAATACTTCATGGCATGGTGTGATTTCAAAATCGCCATATTTAAGACTGGAAATGAAAAATTTAAAGATCAACTTAAAAAAAATAATATAAATTTGTTTAAGTGAGTGTAATCTTTATACTGATAAATATTTGGTTTAATTAATTTAACATTACTCTTTTACACATTTATATTACTCAATTACATTTAAATTACCTCTAAGCATCTATGAAGTTCATTTCTAATCCAGAGGTGGTGGAGAAGTAGGTACGTACCTAGGACATTCAGCTCGCTAGAGCCAATACCAACTTCGCCACACAAAAATTCTGTAAGACTGAAATGATCGAATTGGTGAAACAAACTAAATATATAAGAAATCTCCAGTTTCTATGATTTTTACGTCTATTTATTTTAATTCATTATTAATTATTATGAAAGAATTATTTCCAGTTATTATTTTAAAGAATGAAAATAATTATACTCGAAATTTGAAATAGTTTAGTTTTTTTTTCTCAAAAAGTATAGTAATTAAATATTAATCAACTCGATTTAAATGCAGTTTCTTTTAAATTAGTGTGTGTAATGAAATTAATTTCTTGTTCACAATTTAATATATTAATTTATATTTGCTACTTAATTTATTTTCTCTTCAAATTTTCAGAAAAATTACTCTTTTAAAATTTAAAAATAATCTAAATTTAATTATTATTAATAATTAAAACTATTTTAATGCATAATAAGTTTAATTTAATGATTTGAGATAATCAATTAAATTGTGGCAGCATTAGTTTTAGTTAAGAGCCAGTTTCAGTTTCAAGTCTCCATCTTTTTTTAGCTCCTGCCTTCACTGCTTTAGATCTAGTTACAATTTCAGATTAATTATTAATCATTTTAGTTGTTTAATTCTTTTTAATAATTAGTACTTAGGATTCTTAACTTAGGAGTAAGAAAGTATTACTTTTATGAGACTATTTGATATATTACTATTTGATTGTGAAGTAAAGCAGTAACTGATTTTTTCTTACATCAGTAAAAAAAATTCAAGATGGTCATTTCAATAAGTATAAAATGATCTTATATATATATATATATATATATATATATATTATGCTTATTAACACGTGTTATTACTAATATATAGTTATATTCTTATTTTTCATTGTGAGTTACAAAATTTAAGGGTTTAAAATTCTCCTTTACTTTTTCCAGAAATTAAAAGGTATCTGTAAATTGCAAATTCTGTAAGCTTAGTTAAGGAAATGGTATCTGTTCCACAGGTTGTCGCTTCATGTTGAGTTACAACAAGTTGTAACTGTTTATTCGTTTCGTTTCTATTATTTTCCAAAAATAGAAGTTATCGGAAGCTTTAATGTGAAAAAGAGAATGTAATTATGGGAAATGTGTATACTTTGAAAATCATTCATATAGAAATGAAAGTTTCAATTAACAAATATCATATATACCTTGAGCTGTTAGTTGAAACATTTATTTCTTGATGAAATGAATACTGAAATCTATTCATTACCTATAATTACATTCTATTTTCCATACTAAAGCTCACGATAACTTGTATTTTTGCAAAATATAAAAAATGAAACGAATATAAAGTTAAAACTTGTTGCAACTAAACTTGAAGTGACAATCTGCGGAACAGATACCAAAAAAAAACTATAATAAGTGGTTTCATTCTCAATAGTGTCGAAAATATATATTTTTCTCTATTTATCTTCTGTTTTCTTAAATTTTTGTCTTTTATTTGTAAAATCTGTTTAAATTTGTAAAATAATAAAATTTTACAAAATATTGTTGGTTCACATTAGCTGAAGTTTTGTGAAGACAAAATTTTATACTATTTACCTGCGCTTGAACTATATGCTCTATTGTGATAAAAATTGAAATTATCAATATTTATTTGTTACTTTAATATTTTCTTCGATATTGGAAGTTAAATTTGGTTCAACCTCAGTTAAGTAAAAATAAAGGATCATGTTCACATTAAATGATGCGTTCTGGATAAAAAGCGGTTAACTTAGAATTTCTAAAATTGACTTTTTTACATTTTTGGTAGAATAATCGTGCAATGATTTATGCTGTCGAAACTTAAGGTATAGAACTGAACTAAAACCATCAGAAATAAGGCGGCAAAATGTCGTTCTTGACAAAAGTGATTGGTTAGACTACCAAAAAATGTGGAAAAGTTAATTTTTTTAATTTCAGACTTATCCACTTTTGATCCTAAATGCCTGAAATGCAGTTGACTTCTATTACCTACTGATGATGAACTGGCAATATGTTTGATTTAAAAAAAATTATTGAATTCCATTTAAACATTTCACTGAATTTTACCCGCTTTATTTTTAAAGAAAAATCTTTAATATTTACATGAGATGTTATATATACCAATTTATAATGTTTGTACTTTTTTTTAGCTTTGAAAATAGCTGTACCAGATTCATGGGGTGTAAAAGGAATATCCGATCCAAGACCTGGTTTTGTATTGGAGGAAAACTACTCAAAATGAGGTAAATTGAAATTTTCAATGGGAAATATTAAGTTTTATGCAACACATATGTATTTGTTTAGTTTGATTGTATATTGAAATCCATTAAATATTAAAATTAATAAACATTAGTAGATGAATCTAAATTTGTTTTTTCTTTCAACAATTATTTTTTATTCCTAGGTCATACTTGTAATGAAGGAAAGTTGATTATTAGTTGTTCCTCATTCTTTTTTTTTTTATCTCTTTAGCTCTCTTTGTAGCCATCTTCAAGCAGAAATTTCAAAAGTAGAAGATGGATATATTCCATGATCCATGAAGGTAAAAATTCTTATACGTATGAATAAATTATTTTGAATTAGAATATGGGGGCCTAAATAATTATGTAACTAAACTTTTATAAAAAAAATGCTACACTCAAATACAAATTTATTTTATACAAAAATGTATTCATTAGGTTTCAGAGACCACAAATAAGGCTGTTCACTGCTAGACTATATGAAATTTAGTAGTATTTTGATTTCAGGTATACTTATAATTGAAATTTATTCTAGGCAGAAATCTATTAAGTAATTGTAGTTAGCCTATTTGATAAATTACTACTTCCTTAAAAAAAATTCAATTGTTTCTTCTGGTTTAGACCGTGTTGGTGAGTTTTCTGCCAACGTTTCGCCAGGCATGCTGCTGACTGGCGAAACATTGGCAGAAAATTCACCGACACGGTCTAAACCAGAAGAAACAACTGAAGTTTTTTGTATAAATAGTGGCCGTGGAAACTAGAAAGAGTACTATTTTATTGTTTCCTAATGCAATCACTGATTTTTTATTCTCCCATTGGCCAAGAAAGGTCCAAAATTGTAATAGAAACAAACGATCATGTGCAATTATGCTAATAAATGAGGTATTCTGGATTATAAGTAGAAAACTTACTTAAAAATTGACTTTTACACATTTTTTGCTAGTTTTGTCTTGCAATATTTTATGCTCTTGAAACTTAAGGTTCAGAATGGAACAAAAAATAAGGTGATAAAGCGGCCATGTGTCTTTCCTGACAAAAGTGATTGACTAAACGAGCGAAAAATGTGAAAAAGTCTATTTTGGAAATTTCGAATCTTAAATGCTTCAAATGTGGTTGACCCTTTTATCATTGAACTGATGAAATATATGAATTTTTTTTAATTTTAATTTTAAAAAGTACTAACATCCATTAGAATATTTTACTTAGTCAATTTATATATACCAAACCAATTGATAACATTTGTACTTTTTTTTTTAGATTGAAAAATAGTTGTACCAGATGCGGTGTAAAAAGATTATCAGATTCAAGACCTGGATTTGTATTGGAGGAAAACTACTCAAAACAAGGTAAATTGAGATTTTCAATGGGAAATATTCAATTATATGTTAGACATTTGAAATTTTTTAGTTTAATTTTATTTTGTGATCCATAACTAATCAAAGGTGATTAACATAAGTAGATGAATCTAAATTTATTTTTTCTTTTAACAATTATTTTTGGTCCCTAATTAGATCTTAAGTGTAACTAAGGAAGATTGATTAAAAGTTCCTCATTCTTTTGTTTATCTCTTCAGCTCTCTTTGTAGCCATCTTCAAGCAGGTATTTCAAAGTAGCAGTTATGGAAATATTCCATTATCAAATGAAGATAAAAATTCTTATATGTACGGGTTAGTTATGTTTAATCAGAGGATGAAGGGCTGATATACTTATTAATAATTATGTTACTAAACTTTCAAAATAGGAACAAAGAATGATAAGAAGGCAGCGAATTGGTGTTTTAGACAAAATTGTTTGGCTAAACTAGCAAAAAGTGTGAAAAAAATTAATTTTTGAAATTTCAGAGTTATCCACTTTTGATCCTGAATGATTCAAATGCAGATGATGACTTTTACCATCAAACTGATCATATCTTTGACTAAAAAAATAAATAAAAATAAGGTACTTTTCCAAATTAACGACGACCTACCCCAGCGCCCCAAGTGTCACTTTCGTTAACTACCTGCTACTTTTAGCAAAACCTTCCTCAGTCCTTTGTTATTGTTTGTGTCTAGTGGACGTTTATTTGTTTTCATGTTAATTATACAATTGGAGTTGGAATTTGATGAAGATTTTTCTCGAGGTGATTGCTGAAAAGTCAGCTGTGGTATTTCTACAGGAGCGGAACGTCATTCCCCGGAAAATGTGTTGTAGAAAGGGACATAATATGAAACTGCAACTGAATATTGTTCTTTTTAATGAACATTGTTTATAATTGTTGCTAGATATCGTTGTGTTTAATCAATATTGTTTATAGTAAATGTTTCATTATATCTTATTATTTATTTTCTATTTTAAATATTTCAATTTGAAACATAAATAATTATATTTAACTACAATGTGATGTTTTTTGGTTAATTGTTTTGATTGTTCTGTATATACGACACGGTTTTGATGTGATATTGTTATTTTTAATGAATTTTGTTTATAATAAATGTTACATTTTATCTTCTTATTTGTTCAGTAGTTTATATATTTTAAATTTAAAGAGAAATTGTGATATACAGCTAAAATATGATTTTTTTTTTTTTTTTATTGTTTTTATTTTTAGCTATTTTTCTTTTAAAGAGAAACGATTTGCCCGGGCAATGTAGAAATGGATTCTACAGGGCTCGTCTAGCTGAAAACAATTACTCAATGCACGCTTACCATAACAATAATCTCAGTATTTATACTGATTACTATCACCCTTTAAGAACATATTTCAATGTATAGGGCACTTTTCCATAACCCTGGAGGTCAATATTTGACTTAGACTGTAATTTACACAACTGGTGAAACTAAAATTCTTTATTTTTAGGTCTCGAAAATATAATAATACCGTTGATTAACCTTTCACTTCTGTAAGAGATTGTTAAGTATCACTTACCTTTTGCAGCTAAGATCTTTATTTTGTTAGTCTAAGTAAACTGTCTCATACTAAGTTGCTAGAGGAAATCAAACCAAGTTATACTTAATAGAGAGGTTTACATTTTAAGGATAGCTTGTTTTAGTTTCTAATAGGAACTCAGTATGTGATCATTTACCAAAGACACTAAATTCTATGTTAATTCGCTCAGTAAAAATCAAAGGTTTATTTTTTTAAATTCCCGTAATGTAGAAATGGATTCTACAGGGCTCGTCTAGCTGAAAACAATTACTCAATGCACGCTTACCATAACAATACTCTAAGCATTTATACTGATTACTATCACCCTTTAAGAACAAATTTCAATGTATAGGGCACTTTTCCATAACCCTGGTGGTCAATATTTGACTTAGACTGTAATTTACACAACTGGTGAAACTAAAATTCTTTATATTTAGGTCTCGAAAATGTAATAATACCGTTGATTAACCTTTTCCTTTAGCTAAAGATTGCGATGTATCACTTACCTTCCGCAGCTTAGATCTTTATTTTGTTAGTCTCATACTAAGTTGCTAGAGGAAATCAAACCAAGTTATACTTAATAGAGAGGTTTAAATTTTAAGGATAGCTTGTTTTAGTTTCTAATAGGAACTGAGAATGTGACCATTTAACAAATACACTAACTTTTATGTTAATTCGCTCAAAAAAAACCAAAGGTTTATGTTTTTAAATTCACGTAATGTAGAAATGGATTCTCCAGGGCTCGTCTAGCTGAAAAAAATTTCTCAATGCACGCTTACCATAACAATACTCTCAGTATTTATACCCATTACTATCACTCTTTAAGAACAAATTTCAATATATAGGGCGATTTTCCATAACCCTGGTGGTCAATATTTGACTTAGACTGTAATTTACACAACTGGTGAAACTAACATTCTTTATATTTAGGTCTCGAAAATGTAATAATACCGTTGATTAACCTTTTCCTTTAATTAAAGATTGAGATGTATCACTTACCTTCCGCAGCTAAGATCTTTATTTTGTTAGTCTCATACTAAGTTGCTAGAGGAAATCAAACCAAGTTATACTTAATAGAGAGTTTTAAATTTGAAGGATAGCTTGTTTTAGTTTCTAATAGGAACTCAGAATGTGACCATTTACCAAAATCCTTTACAAAGAAATTTCGTCGTATAATATTGTATTTCATTTACATTAGGTGTATTTGTTAAATTAAGTTTATGAAGTATACAATTTGTCTAGCTTTCCTCAGGAGTTGATAGTCTCTGTAAAATGTCTCATACTAAGTTGCTAGAGGAAATCGAACCAAGTTATGCTTAATAGAGAGGTTTAAAATTTAAGTATATCTTGTTTTAGTTTCTAATAGGAACTCACAATGTGACCATTTAACAAATACACTAAATTCTATGTTAATTCGCTCAGTAAAAATCAAAGGTTTATTTTTTTAAATTCACGTAATATAGAAATGGATTCTACAGGGCTTGTCTAGCTGAAAACAATTACTCAATGCACGCTTACCATAACAATACTCTCAGTATTTATACCCATTACTATCACTCTTTAAGAACAAATTTCAATATATAGGGCAATTTTCCATAACCCTGGTGGTCAATATTTGACTTAGACTGTAATTTAGTTGTGTGAAACTAAAATTCTTTATATTTAGGTCTGGAAAATGTAATAATACCGTTGATTAACTTTTTCCTTCTGTTAAAGATTGGGAAGTATCACTTACCTTTCGCAGCTTAGATCTTTATTTTGTTAGTCTCATACTAAGTTGCTAGAGGAAATCAAACCAAGTTATACTTAATAGAGAGATTTAAATTTTAAGGATAGCTTGTTTTAGTTTCTAATAGGAACTCAGAATGTGACCATTTACTAAAGACATTAAATTCTATGTTAATTCACTCATTAAAAATCAAAGGTATGTGTTTTTAAACTCACGTAGTATAGAAATGGATTCTAGTAATAATAGTTTAAAATGTGGACCACTCATCAAAAGTTAGGTAACTTTCTTTTTTTAACCATACTTCCTGTTATGTTTTTCTATATTTGTTCTTATAGTACCTCACTTATCGATTGTTAATGGTTTTTGTTCGACAAAAACAAATACACCAAACTAAATTTAAGAAACATTTTTTTTAAATTAAAAAAAAAATTCCCCAAATAAACATTTTAATTTTTACAAATATTGGTTTTCATTTCAATTTAACCTTCTTCATTAGGGTGTTGGACTCCCTCTACTTTGAATTAATGCTTCATATCGGCTATTCATACTCCTTATTAAGCTCAATAAGTAATTTTAAGGTAAATTAGCCCATTCCTCAATTAATGTGGCAGCAAGTTCATCTAAGTTATCTGGACTAGGTGAACGCATGTGTAATTGCCGCTGGAATTTGTCCCAAAG